>VDFB02204106.1:0-19512 GCA_007258455.2 Sequoia sempervirens | reverse complement strand
TGATGAATTTTGTTTATCTATTTCTTTTGAAAAGAAATTTAGTGTAATTTAAATCTCTGTGTTCCACTCAAGAATTTATTTACTGTGTTATTCCATAGAGAGGATTTATTAATTTTTAGAAAACTTCTGTATTATTTATTTGTACAAAATTATTTATAATTTTGGGTGAAGGAAATTACCTGTTTAAAAATCTGAGGATGAACTGTTGTTAAGAATTGTTGAACTGAATAAAGATTTTATTTTTGTTCTCTGTTGAAAACTCTTCTCAGAAAATAATTTTGTCTGTACATTTTAAAATTGATTGGTCTTTATATATTTTTATTTATTTAAATATATATATGGTAAAGATCTTTGATTTTTTTTTTGAAATTATCAAACCCTGTAATTGCCGTACGAAATCCATTAAAATCTGGGTGTATTTGTTTTTTTTTTTTAAATTAAATTGCGTTTCTTTTTTAAATGCATCGCTACAGGCGATTTTTATTTAAAAAGTCGGAATAAATTTTGAAATGCGGAGGTTATAATTCTGCAAATTGTTCTGCTTAAAAAAAAAAATTTAAGAAAATTTAGGGTTTTGGGGAGGGGTGGAACCCTCCCCTTACCCGTAGCGCAGCTACCACGGCTGCGCACAGCAGCCGCCATGGCTGCTGGGTGCAGCCCTGGCAGCTGCGCCCCTGCCCATGGAAGGTTGCGGGGGTCTGTGGACGCGAGGCCAGTTCTTGGTTTTATTTATAACTTTTAAACAAAAGAAAACTTGAATGCGAATTTTGTTATCTTTACTTTATTAATTCGACTCTATAAAATGCGAATTCTTACATTTGATTTATTAAACTCGTTTTATTTTAAATATGGAATTCAAAATTTGTAAATATATATATATATATATATGTGTGTGTGTGTATATATATATATGTGTGTGTGTGTGTGTGTGTGTGTGTGTGTATTATTTGTTAAATGGGACTATTTAGAATAATTAATTTATTAATTATTTAGATTAATTAGTTACTATGATTGAGACAATTATTTTATTAATATATATATATATATATTTTTATTTTATTTTTATTTTAATGGATATATATATATATATAAATTTTTACCATAATATTGGATATGAAATTTGGGTTATCAGCAGATCTGATTTTCTTATTAATTGGTAAGTGAATTAAAACTTTAAAACGAATAATTCTGGTATTTTAGGTTATTGCTTGAGAAGATTTAGTATATCCGAACTGTAGATTTTTATTTTCCTTGATTTGCTTTATTGTGCTCTTCTTGGCAAAATGGGAAAGTTTTAAATTGTTCAAGTCTTCCAAAATAATTGGGTAAAATGGGGGTATTATTATTTTCAAAGTATTTTTTTTTATTGACTTGGGTATGTGCAAAAGTTAAACATGGTGTTTGATACTGTATGATTTATTTGTCAATGTGAGATGTAAATTGTGCATATGGTAAACCCTAGTCATGAAAACCTAGTAACCTTGTTATGTTTAGGGGAGTGGTTGTTTGTAAGGGCCGACACACAAAGTGGTGTCAGGGTAACTTACAAGTAGTTATTAACTCAGTGATAATTAAATGACACAGTAGTTAGACTAAAACATTTAACAAGATGTGCTTGCCTCGCTTATGACTCTTGAGCTTCTATAGTCATGAGTATATGTTGAGAAGGCTTGGAATGGCTAATTGATGTCTTGTTCCTTTAAAAAGACATCTGATTCTGCAACTGTATGCAATAGGGGCCGGGTTTCGTAAGAGGTTACCAGGGTAACCCAAGGATTGGGGGCCGGAACCTAGGAAGAAACACTAGGGTAACCTTTGCATCATTGTGATGACACTCCACCTAGAATAATAGTTAAACCTTGTGTTTGTACTTCAAATCAAAAGTCAAAATCTGGAAGCAATGTAACCAATAGTTTGTTTGTACTAGTGTCTAGGATTAGTAGATTAGGTCTAGGTAACCTTATTACTATCTCCTAGCACGGGGGGTGGACCTACGGGTACCACATGGTTGGGTGGAATGTGCACCTTACTCCGTTGGGTCCCCAGTTAGATCATGACACCGAGAGCTTCATGGATGGAGAGCTCGCACATGGATTTCTTCTATACTTTCATCATTGTATATTGTAAACATGTATTTGAAAACATCCCTCAATTGTATAAGAGGTGATCAATGTAATTGTAAAAGTATTTGTTATTTGAACTACCTCATCAGATGGATGAGTATTGTAATATCATATCAATGCAATGTATGGAAACATGTTTGTACTTTATAATTTCTTGAATGGAAAATTTATTATTATGCAATGTTTACTTTATGTTATGATTTAATAAGTGCAATGCGAAATACTTAAGTCGCTTGTGGAAAACTCAAAGTAGTGTAACGTCGCTTAACCTAAGAATGTATGCAATTAATTAACATAATATTAATACTTTAAAAAAAAAATTATTACACCTTTATAACACTTATGCAACATTCTTAGGTTATTAAGACGGGGCATTACAGATTGGTATCAGAGCCAAGGTTACAAACACTGGACGCTCTGGGTAATCTAGAGCCCATTAGGTTGACCTAGTACGTAGTGTCGCAACTGATAACCTTGGTTGAATAATATCTAAGACTCGTAATTTTTATGTGTAGGAACATGCCTAGGTGAGGAGGAAGAGGTCATGGTAGAGGTAGAGGTGGAGGCCGTGGGCCAATCCCTCAGGTTACTCCCCCTCCTAGCCCTCACCATAGTGACCAAGCAGAATAGATGGGTCAGAGGAATGAGGAACAGAATCCCGTACAGTCAGCAGTACAGGGTTCTCAGATACGTCCACTTTTAGAGGAGGTCCTAGCTCGTCTTGGACCTAGATAGGTAGATGAGCAGGAGGTTGTGAGAGAGAGGGATAGATCCCCTAGGAGAGTAGAGGACACAGCACATCAGGATTCTATTATTGTTGGTCACATGAGGGATTTATTGAGAGCACGTCCTCCTACCTTTGATGGTTCAGGAGGAGGATTAGAGGCTGAGACCTGGCTACTAGATTTGGGTAGATGCTTTGCCATGCACCCTTACGGTAGCAATACTCGTGCTAGATGCGCTATTATGCACTTGAGGGGATTCGCCTCTACTTGGTGGCGCCTAGAGGAGCAGAAGCTCCATATAGATATTGGTTCTGTGTCTTGGGAGATGTTTCTCGAGAGGTTTAGAGCTCGGTTCCTTTTGGAACACTAGAGGCAGCGTAGGGCTGACGAGTTCCACGACCTACATCAGTTAGCTCTTTCTGTAGAGCAATACGAATGTAGGTTCTATGAACTCAAGCAGTATGCTGGTATTGGCGATGATGAGCCTATGCTAGTACAGCATTTTATTAGGGGCTTAAACGCCCGTATCAGTGGTGGTGTCCGAGTCTTTGAGCCAAATACTATGGAAGTCACAGTGGAGAAGGCTCGCATAGTTGAGGAGAACCTTATTATGGCTTTAGGTGGGCACACAGGAGTGCAGATTGGGAGTGCTCCTGCAACAGGTTTTAGTCCACGGGGTGGACAGGCACAGACAAGTGCTTCTTCCAAGAACCAACAGACACCCACAAAGGGTGGGAAGCAACAACAACAAAGAACACCTCAAAAGAACAATAACCCTCAACCACAACAACAAAACAGTCCTCAATCAGGAAAGGGTCACAACTGGTGGCGCAACAAGCGCAATAGGCAGGATTAGCCTACGCAGAGTGCTCAGTCTACCGTCAGTAGGGGTAGTTATCAGCAATCCAATGCACCTTCGGGTGGCAGAGGATTCGGTAGAGGCACAGGCACAGGTTGTTATTCTTGTGGGCAGCATGGGCACATAGCTAGGCAGTGTCCGATGAGAGGTTCTACTGGTTATGGGCCTCGACCTATAGTTTCAGAGCCTACGGTGGGCAATGCAGGACGTGCACATACAGTATATGCAGGGGTTAATGACCGCCAAGCCAATCACCAGAATACGGTGGTCGAGACTTCAGGTAAGTTAAATGGTGTTAGTGTTTCTATACTTTTTGATTCTGGAGCCACTGACTCCTTTATTTCACCGACCATTGTTGACCGTTGTGGTCTTGTGGCGATAAAATAAGGTGGTAAATGGCAAGTTGAATTCGCCTCAGGGGTGAAAGTAGCAGTAGATAACTTAGTACATAACTGTGAACTTAAAATAGGTACGTTAACTACTTTAGTAGATTTGTATGTTACACCCTTAGGATCGTACGATATAGTATTAGGTATGGATTGGTTAGCATCTTATCATGCTGTAATTTACTGTCGACTTAAGACAGTTAGTTGCATTAATGATTTAGGTGTGAAAGTGGTAATCGTAGGTATTCAAAGACCTATCTCTTTGCGGATGATATCTGCTATGCAATTAAAGAGATGTCTTCGTCAGGGATGTCAACTGTTTGCAACAATAGTTACCGATTTAGATGAGGGTGAGAGTCGAGAGGTATCTCTTGATGATCATCCTATTCTTAGGGAATTCATAGATGTATTTCCCGATGACATTCCTGGAATGCCACCGAAGAGGGATATTGACTTTAGAGTTGACCTAATTCCTGGAGCTGAGCCTATATCTAGAGCTCCTTATAGAATGACGACTCAGGAGTTAGAGGAACTTTGTATTCAGTTGGAGGAACTTTTAGAAAAGGGTTTTATTTGTCCAAGTGTTTCCCCTTGGGGAGCACCTGTCATCTTCGTAAAGAAGGACGGATCTCTTAGGCTGTGCATTGACTATCGTCAATTGAACAAGGTTACGATTAAGAATCGTTATCCTTTGCCTAGAATCGATGATCTTTTCGATCAAATTAAGGGAGCTAATGTGTTCTCTAAAATTGATTTGAAATCCGGTTATCATCAATTACATATAGCTGAAGCAGACATCCATAAAACTGCTTTTCGAACTCGATATGGGCATTATGAATTCACAGTAGTACCATTTGGGTTAACGAACGCACCATCGGTATTCATGAGTTTAATGAATGGTGTATTTCGTACATACCTTGATTGCTTTGTCCTGGTATTTCTCGATGACATTTTAGTCTATTCGAGGAACATGAAGGAACATGAAGAACACTTGAGACAGGAATTGCAATGCTTAAGAGAAAATCAATTGTATGCAAACCTGAAGAAGTGTGACTTCTTTCAATCTGAAATAAAATACCTTGGACATGTGATATCTGGAAAAGGTATTGCTGTGGATCCTTCAAAGATCCAAGCTATTGTAGATTGGCCCGCACCTACTAATGTAGGTGAAGTTCGTAGTTTTATGGGTCTAGCTGGCTATTATAGGCGTTTTGTAGAAGGATTTTCTAGAATCGGTCATCCTATTAATTCTCTTCAGAGGAAAGGGAAGAAGTTTGTTTGGACAGAACAGTGTCAGTTGGCTTTTCAAACTCTTAAAGAAAAGTTAACTAATGCGCCTATACTCATTGTTCCTGATCCTACTAAGGATTTCGTAGTTTGTGCGGATGCATCTTTAGAGGGTTTGGGAGCAGTCTTGATGCAAGATGGGCGTGTGGTTGCTTATGAGTCTCGCAAACTCAAGGACCACGAATTAAACTATCCTACTCATGACCTAGAACTAGCTGCGGTAGTGCATGCATTAGTTCGATGGAGGCATTTCTTATTAGGTCATCGTTTCAAACTTCATATTGATCACCGTAGTTTGCAATACATCTTTACGCAACCTAACTTGAATGCAAGGCAAAGATGGTGGATGGAGTTCTTGTGTGAATACGATTTTGAAGTAAAATATGTTCAAGGAAAAGAGAACGTAGTGGCTGACGCTCTTAGCCGATGTCGACATGAGATCTCTGCTACTACTCTTGAAGTTGATTTGAGAGGTCAAATAGTAGCTGCACTTCCTAATGATAGATTATATCAGGAAGTAAAGTCGAAGATTGAATCGGGTAGACCTTTAGAAGGTCGATTTGTAGGTTATGTCTTAGAATCGGATGGTATATTATGACATTTAGGTCGCATTTATGTACCTCATGTAGAGAGTCTTCGTACATTAATCATGACTGAAGCTCATCGAGCTCCGTATTCAGCTCATCCAGGTGTCAAGAAAATGCATGCCGATCTTCGGCAATTGTATTTCTGGCCTGGTATGAAACGTGATATTGCTGATTACGTATCGAGATGTCTTGAATGCCAGCGAGTTAAAGCTGAGCATCATCATCCTACTGGATTATTGCAGCCACAGCTCATTCCTGAATGGAAATGGGATATTATATCCATTGATTTTATTGTTGGGTTACCTACGACATCATGTCAACATGATGCCATTATGGTAACTGTTGACCGTTTGACTAAAGTAGCTCACTTTTCACCTGTACGTTCATCATATAATGCTTCATCTGTAGCTAGGATATTCATGGAGGACATCGTTAGATTACATGGGATTCCTCGTAGGATTATATCGGATAGAGATCCTGTATTTACTTCAACCTTATGGACTTCATTACAACGTGCTTTAGGTACACAGTTGAACTTTAGTTCAGCTTATCATCCTCAAACTGATGGTCAAACTGAAAGAGTTAACCAAATATTAGAGGATATGCTTAGGATGTACGTAATGGACCAACAATCACGTTGGGAGGATTACTTGTATTTAGTAGAATTCGCTTATAACAATGGATATCAGAGTTCCATAGGTATGCCACCATATCAGGCATTATACGGTCGTCCTTGTCGCACTCCACTTAGTTGGGATCGACTTGAGGATAGAGTATTACTTGGACCTGAGATGCTTCGAGACATGGAGCAACAGGTTGACCGTATTAGAGAGCATTTGATAGCAGCTCAGGATAGGCAAAAGAAATATGCCGATGCGCATAAGATTGATCGACAGTTCACTGTTGGTGATAGAGTGTTTCTTTGAGTGCGACCGCGAAAGAGTCCTATCCGTTATGGAAAAGGCTCTAAGCTCGCGCCTCGTTTTGTAGGACCATTTGAGATCTTAGAGAGAATTGGTCCCATGGCATATCGACTCGCCTTACCACCCAGTTTGTCTCGTATTCATGATGTTTTTCATGTATCAGTACTTAGACCATATCATCCGACATATCTCATGTACTTGATTGGAATGTGTTATAGGTAGAGGACGGGCAGCTGGCTTTGGAGCCCATGGCCATTCTTCACCACCGGACGCTCGGTCTCAGGGGTCGAGACATTGATCAGGTGAGGGGTCAATGGGATCCTAATTATGAGGCTTCAGCTACACTGGGAGGATCACGCATGGGGAACTTTATCCCTATCTGTTCGCAGGCTTTTAGGAGCAAGCCTGATCCTAGGGGGGGAGGATGTAGTACCCCTCCGTTTATGCTTATGCTTTTTGTTGATACTTTCTCATACTGTTAGACCTATGATGTTTTGTTGGATACTTTGATCGCTGGTTTTGAGCAATAGTGGATTATTTTGTGACATGATGACACTTTGCTTGATGATTATTGTTTTCAAACATGATATGATTTAGCGTAGATGTTTACTTTCAGTTGTTTATGGATATGCACATGCTTATGATGGACTAACAACATTTATTTAGTCAGTCTTCTGTGAAGTGTATTGGTGTGGAGAACGGAATCACATCACTCGCTTGCGAGTGCCCTGCGATATCTATGATTTTCTCCGCACGGTGTGCCTGTTTAATGCTTTATATATATATATATATATATATATATATGCTTGGTTGTAGGATTTGCAGGTACATGACACCGACTCCACCTGTGTAATCAGGTCTGAGCGTGTCAAGACTCAACGGAAATGTTGAACGGGAGATAATAGTTAGGTTTATCCTAGTCCAGTCTTTAACCTTAGTCTTAGTACATTGTCAGTTTTAGTTTTGGGTCATAGGTTGTATTGTATTTCTATTGGTTAAATCGTTCTGAAAAGGTAAATATTGGTTAATTTTAAATGTTAGTTATTGTGTTTTTAATTATTGTTATTTAATTAATATTTAAATATGATTGAAATTTACTTATTTGATAATTTAATATATTAGTTAGCTTATTTGGTTAAATAGTTGGTCTTTAAAAGATTAAACTATTTTAATTAAATAAATTAATTAATTAAGTTAAATTATTAAGTGTGTAAATTATATTGTACTTAAAAGAATTAGAAAATTAGAAAATAAAATAAAATGCATGTGAATTGAGTTTAAAATTTAATTTAAAATAAATTAATTATTTGCATGCAATGGTGGAAAATTGATTTTCAAATTTTTAAATTTAATAAAATTGAAATATCATGCAAATTTTGAATTGGCAAAAAGTGCAGAAGTGAAGATATTTTTCTCAACAACTACAAACAAGTGTAAGTGCTTTTATGGGGTTGTTGAAAAAATTTATTCTGAGGAGGTTATTGTGGATCTAGGAAAATTAATGAGTATTTCGAATTTCCTCCGCGGGAAGTGTCGGGGCACTTGTTAAAAAAAAAATCCTCTTACTTGTGAATTTTTCTTGAAATCTTCTTAGAAGTTGTTATCTCTCTGTTTTATTTTGGTTGATTTTGGAATTGGAAGATCCTTTGGAGGGATCTTGGTGGTTGGTTATTTTGGATTGGCTTTGCGGGAAGGAATTGGAAGCTACAGGAATCTCCTTTTCAATTAATTTTCAAAGCACAGGATAAAGGTATTCTTCTGGTGAATTTTGTTTATTTATTTCTTTTGAAAAGAAATTTAGTGTAATTTAAATCTCTGTGTTCCACTCAAGAATTTATTTACTGTGTTATTCTATTGAGAGGATTTATTAATTTTAGAAAACTTCTGTATTATTTTATTTGTACAAAATTGGTATAATTTTGGGTGAAAGGAAAATTACGTTTAAAAATGCGAGGATGAAGCTGTTGTTAGAATTGTTGGGCTGAATAAAGATTTTATTTTTTGTTTATACATTGTTGAAAGCTCTTACTCATAAAATAATTAATATGCGTACATTTTAAAATTGATTGGTCTTTATATATTTGTATTTATTTAAATATATATATGGTAAAGATCTTTGATTATTTTTTTTTGAAATTATCAAACCCTGTAATTACCGTACGGAATCCATTAAAATCTGTGTATTTGTTTTTTTTTTTTAAATTAAATCGCGTTTCTTTTTAAACGCATCGCTACAGGCGATTTTTAGTTAAAAAGTCAGAATAAATTCTGAAATGCGGAGGTTATAATTCTGTAAATTTTTCTGCTTAAAAAAAAAATTAGGGTTTTGGGGGAGGGGTGGAACCCTCCCCTTACCCGCGTGGGTAGCGACTACCAGTACGATGCCTAGCAGTAGCCATGAATTTTCTTGAACGCGACCACAGCCGACTGCGCCCACAGCCCATGTGGAAGGTCAGCGAGTCTGTGAATGACCCGATTCTTGTTTATTATAACTTTAAACAAAAAGAAACTTGAATCACGAATTTTGTTATCTTTACTTCACAATAATTGACTCTATAAAAATCACGAATTATTACATTTGTTATTAAACTTCGTTTTATTTTAAATATGGAATTCAAATTGCTACATATATATATATATATATATATATATATATATATATATATATATATATATATATATATATATATATATATGTGTGTGTGTGTGTGTGTATATATATATATGTGTGTGTGTGTGTGTGTATATATATTATTTGTTAAATGGGACTATTTAGAATAATTAATTTATTAATTATTTAGATTAATTAGTTACTATGATTGAGACAATTATTTTATTAATATATATATATTTTATTTTTATTTTATTTTTTTTAATGGATATATATATATATAAAAAATTTTACCATAATATTGGATATGAAATTTGGGTTATCAGCAGATTTGATTTTCTTATTAATTGGTAAGTGAATTAAAACTTTAAAACGAATAATTCTGGTATTTTAGGTTATTGCTTGAGAAGATTTAGTATATCCGAACTGTAGATTTTTATTTTCCTCGATTTGCTTTATTGTGCTCTTCTTGGCAAAATGGGAAAGTTTTAAATTGTTCAAGTCTTCCAGAATAATTGGGTAAAATGGGGGTATTATTGTTTTCAAAGTATTTTTTTTTATTGACTTGGGTATGTGCAAAAGTTAAACATGGTGTTTGATACTGTATGATTTATTTGTCAATGTGAGATGTAAATTGTGCATATGGTAAACCCTAGTCATGAAAACCTAGTAACCTTGTTATGTTTAGGGGAGTGGTTGTTTGTAAGGGCCGACACACAAAGTGGTGTCAGGGTAACTTACAAGTAGTTATTAACTCAGTGATAATTAAATGACACAGTAGTTAGACTAAAACATTTAACAAGATGTGCTTGCCTCGCTTATGACTCTTGAGCTTCTATAGTCATG
Organism: Sequoia sempervirens; assembly: GCA_007258455.2. Taxonomy (NCBI): domain Eukaryota; kingdom Viridiplantae; phylum Streptophyta; class Pinopsida; order Cupressales; family Cupressaceae; genus Sequoia; species Sequoia sempervirens. Next base: position 9,165 of record VDFB02204106.1, on the reverse strand, counting down.
AGTATATGTTGAGAAGGCCTAGAATGGCTAATCGATGTCTTGTTCCTTTAAAAAGATATCCGATTCTGCAACTGTATGCAATAGGGGCCGGGTTTCGTAAGAGGTTACCAGGGTAACCCAAGGATTGGGGGCCGGAACCTAGGAAGAAACACTAGGGTAACCTTTGCATCGTTGTGATGACACTCCACCTAGAATAACAGTTAAACCTTGTGTTTGTACTTCAAATCAAAAGTCAAAATCTGGAAGCAATGTAACCAATAGTTTGTTTGTACTAGTGTCTAGGGTTAGTAGATTAGGTCTAGGTAACCTTATTACTATCTCCTAGCACAGGGGGTGGACCTACGGGTACCACATGGTTGGGTGGAACGTGCACCTTACTCTGTTGGGTCCCCAGTTAGATCATGACACCGAGAGCTTCATGGATGGAGAGCTCGCACATGGATTTCTTCTATACTTTCATCATTGTATATTGTAAACATGTATTTGAAAACATCTCTCAATTGTATAAGAGGTGATCAATGTAATTGTAAAAGTATTTGTTATTTGAACTACCTCATCAGATGGATGAGTATTGTAATATCATATCAATGCAATGTATGGAAACATGTTTGTACTTTATTATTTCTTGAATGGAAAATTTATTATTATGCAATGTTTACTTTATGTTATGATTTAATAAGTGCAATGCGAAATACTTAAGTCGCTTGTGGAAAACTCAAAGTAGTGTAACGTCGCTTAACCTAAGAATGTATGCAATTAATTAACATAATATTAATACTTTAAAAAAAAAATTATTACACCTTTATAACACTTATGCAACATTCTTAGGTTATTAAGACGGGGCATTACAGCCCAACCCTGTTCAGCAAACACATCGAACATCAGCAGAGGTTTGGTTGATATATTGATTTATCTTTTTTACAATTGATATTGTGTTTTCTTTTGTGGGAATATAATTGGTTGTGATTTTGACTGCAGTGATACACACTAGATTAGTTTAAAAGACGGTCTTGAATTATGAGGCAATTTAGCTAATGTAGTACCCCTCCGTTTATGCTTATGCTTTTGTTGCTATGCTTTCATACTGTTAGACCTATGATGTTTTGTTGGATATTTTGATCACTGGTTTTGAGCGATGGTGGATTATTTTGTGACATGATGATACTTTGTTGATGATTATTGATTTCATATATGATATGATTTAGTATAGATGTTTATTTTCAGTTGATCATTGTTATGTACATGTATATGATGGACTAACAGTATTTATTTCGTTAGTTTGCTGTGAAGTGTATTGGTATGGAGAACGGAATCGTATCACTCGCTTGCGAGTGCCCTACGATATCTGTGATTTTCTCCACATGGTGTGTCTGTTTAATGCTTTATTATATATATATGTATGCATGTTATTTGCTTGGTTGTAGGATTTGCAGGTACATGACACCGATTCCACCTGTGTAATCAGGTCTGAGCGTGTCAAGACTCAATGGATACGTTGATCGGGAGATAGTAGTCTGGTTTACCCTAGCCTAGTCTTTAATCCTGGTCATAGTACATTGTTTGTTTTCAGTTTTGAGTCATAGGTTGTATTGTGTTTCTGTTGGTTAAATCGTTTTGAAAAGGTAAAATTTGGTTAAATTTTAATGTTGGAATTTTGTGTTTTAAATTATTGTTATTTAATTAATGTTTAAATGTAGTAGAAATTACTTGCTTAATAATTTAATTCATTAATTAGCTTATTTGGTTAAATAGTTGATCTTAAAAAGATTAAACTATTTTAATTAAATTAATTAATTTATTATATTAAATTATTAAGTGTGAAATTTATATTGCATATGGAAATTAATTAAATTGTGGAAAATTAGAAAATTAAAATAAAAATAAAATGCATGTGAATGGAAAATTGGTTTTTCAAAATTTAAATTAAATAAAATTGAAATTTGCATGCAAAATTAAAAGGGCAAAAACTGCCGAGAAGCTGTGGAGAAGATATTTGCAACTTCTCGACAAGTGTGCGAGTTGCATTAATTTGGTTTGTTGAAAATTTGTTACGGAGAGGTTATTGTGGATCTCGGGAAAATTGACAGGGGTTATTCAATTTCCTCACGGGGAAATTATCAGAGCACTGGCAAAAATCCTCTTATTGTGATTAAAAAAAAAAAAATTGAAAACTTCTTAGAAGTTGTTATCTCTCTTTGTTTTATTTTGGTTGATTTTGGAATTGGAAGATCCTTTGGAGGGATCTTGGTGGTTGGTTATTTTGGAATTGGCTTTGCGGGAAGGAATTGGAACCTACAGGCAAGAGAGACTACAAGGGTTTCTTCACCACATAGCAAAGGAATACAGGTATTCCTCTTTAAAAGTTATTTTGTTTGATTTGGAAAGGAAAGCTTCTGTAAATAAATTGTTGTGTTTAAATGAATAGTTTTGTGAAGAATTACTGTGAAAGAAAAGAATATTCATTTATAATGAGGATTTGTTGATTTCAGAAAACCTCTGAAGAAATTGTTTAAATCTCTGTGAAAGAAAATATTTGTTTAAATAGGGAAAAAGAAACTACAGGAAATAATTTAGGACAAGAATTTTTAAAAAAGAATTTTTGTATGTGATTTCATCTGGAATTTCTGTAGAAGTATGTGGAAATTATTCCCAATTTTCTCACTGTAAAACTTTCTGAAAATTTATTTAATTTTCAATTAAAATTCTTGTAAGAATTTAATATTCTTTACATATAGATTTAATTGTAAAATTTTATAGTTAAATTACTGTGAAATCGCCGTTTATTTTCTTTGCAAAATATAAATCTGACGAATTAATTTCCGTCAGTATGGAAATTTTGTTTTGTTTAAATAAAAAAAAAATTTAATCCCAATGGGGAGGGCCGAAACCCTCCCCATAGTGTTGTGTGCTGGGCGCAGCCTGGCAAGGCTGCGCATAGCAGTCTAAGACTATTGGGCGTAGCCTGGCAAGGCTGCGTACAATAGCCGTCCTTCACAATGGAAGGCTACGGCTGTGGCCGTAGCCTTGCCATTGTATGATATATTTATTATTATTATTTTTTTTTAAATTTCTTTTTAAATTCGCGATTATTTAATTTGGAATTTTATTTAATATGAATTAGTTTATAATATTTACATTTATATATATATGTATATATATATATGTATAATTATATATATATGTATATATGTATATGTATATATATTATATATATATATATATTTGTAAATAATGTGGAAGTAAATGAGTTCTAATTGAATATATATTATTTTTTTTAATAAAAGTTGAGAAAAATTATAGAATATAATTTATAGTGAAATTGTGAAAATTAGAAGATAGATTAAATGAAGTGAATATTTTCTTGAGTCAATTTGCAAATATACTATTTTCAAATTGATATATATATGGATTTAGTATATCCAAAAGATAGATGTGTAATTCTATTTACTTAAAATTGGTTTATTTCTTTTTATGATTGGGGAAAATGGGAAAGTCTTAATTAAGCAAGTCTTCCAAATTAAATTGTAAAAGTGGGGATAGTGATTGTTAAACTAAATTTTGTATTGGTTATTGATGTGTACATGATTTCCTTGTATGATATTTAGATACCAAATAGTTGTGAACAAGAATTTTGATGTTCGTAAGGAATAGTGTTGAAATTATATTTTGTATGGATGTACACTTGTAAACCAAAGTCAGAGAACTTAGACACCTTGTTATGTTAGGGGAGTGGCTATTTGTAAGGGCCGACACACAAAGTGGTGTCAGGGTAACTTACAAATAGTTAGTAACTCAGTGATAATTAAATGACACATTAGTTGGTTTAAAACACTTAACAAGATATTTTGCCTCACTTATGACTCTTGAGCTACCATAGTCTTGAGTATAAGTTGAGAAGGCCTGGAATGGCAAATCGGTGTCTCGTTTCCTTAAGAGGCATTCGATTCCGCAACAGTATGCAATAGGGGCCGGGTTTTGTAAGAGGTTACCAGGGTAACCCAAGGATTGGGGGCCGGAACCTAGGAAGAAACACCAGGGTAACCTTTGCATCGTTGTGATGACACTCCACCTAGAATAACAGTTAACCCTATGTTTGTAGTGTAATCAATTGTCAAAATCTGGAAGCAATGTAACCAATAGATTGTTTGTACTAGTGTCTAGGGTTAGTAGATTAGGTCTAGGTAACCTTATTACTATTTACTAGCACAGGGGGTGGACCTACGGGTACCACATGGTTGGGTGGAATGTGCACCTTACTCCGTTGGGTCCCCAGTTTGATCATGGCATTGAGAGCTTCATGGATGGAGAGCTCACATTTGGATCTTTTATGTACTTTCATCATTGTATAATGTAAATCTTGTATTGTAAAAACATTCCTCAATGTTGTGAGGTGATCATTTGTAAAATGAAACTATTATTTGAACTACCTCATCAAGATGGATGAGTATTGTAATATTATATCAAATGCAATGTATGGAAAAACATGTTTGTACTTTACTATGTTAACATGAATGCAAAATTTATTAATCTGCAATGTTTATCTTTATGTTATTAATTAAATGTGCAATGCGAAATACTATAGTCACTTATGGAAAACTCAAAGTAGTGTAACGTTTAGTAACTTAACGAATGTATGCAATTAATTAACTTAATAATAATAATATTTAAAAAAAATTTATTACACCTTTATAACACACTTGCAACATTCTTAGGTTATTAAGACGGGGCATTACAGCTAAAGTGTCCTTTTTGACAACATGGAATTATTTTGTTTTGAATCTCTATGGATTGATCTAAGATTGTAATTTAAAATACATACATAATAAGTAGTCATAGGGTAAATGCACAAATTTGGTTTACAATTTGAATGAGGAAGGAAAACTTGCAAAAAATACCCCATGCCAAAAAATTTTGTTCTTGGGGTTCGAATGAACTCATTGGTTTGAATGAACCAAAAGAGGGTTCACTCGAACCTAGGTTCAAGAGAACCCATTTAATGCATTCTAACAAAGAAACAGATGTAGACCCCTTTTTGAAAGGGGGTTCGCTCAAACTAGGGTTCAAGTGAACCCTAGTTCGATCAAACTACTGGGGGTTTGCTCCAAGCCTCCTGGTTTGAGTGAACCCCCCTTTTCCCTGATTCCTACTATTTGTCACAAAAAAATTAGAATTTTTGCACTTTGAAGCTCAGGTTGAAGATGAAAATGGTGGAGACTTCACAGAACCAACTGGAATTAGGTAGTCCTCAGAATGAGCTATCCAAAAAATATAATTTTAATATGTTTTGGTTTTATTATTTTTTTAGTTTTATTAAACATAGGTTTTTCACTCAAAATCAAGCTCTATGTTCTCTAATATGTAAAAAAATAGCAGATTATCAAAAAAATGAAAAATATGAGTGCACCAGGATAGAAGTCCTTTGATCCAACAAAAAAATTGAATTTCGATACATACAAAAAAGCTATCGCTGCTATACGTCATTTATGTCTAAATTATTGTAATTATTTGACTTTGAAACCCTTTATTAAGGAAAAAAAATATTCAATAAAACACCTTCATCTTTAAATTCAAACATAATCTAGATATCGGAATTACAAATCTAAATTGAAAGAATAGAACTCTTTATCCTCATGGAAAAAAATTATGCATTATACAAAGGAGCCGCCACTTCTTAAAATGTTGTTTCTTAAAAAAACTAGTTTTTGAAGGAGTATTTAGTAATTTCATTCCAAAAATTTTGGCGGAGTATTTAGAAATCTACGTAAAAAATTTCACAAACCTAGTTTGCATCATCTTCAAATTCTCATGGTTTAGTTATAGGCTGAATACCTAAATTCAATACTCTGATTTTAATTTTGATATAAGCTATAAATGTTAGTCCCTTTGTATTTCACTCTACCAATATCAATTGTTGTTTCGGGAATGCCTAGGATTTCATGTGTATAGTAATTGCCCACCCATTAAGTTAATGGAATTTGGTTATGATTAGCTAGTGATATGTATTATGTGCATAGCTCCTTTGGATCATTTTTGGTTCCATGGTGGCCTAGTGTAGTTATTGATTCTACTACAATGTGCACAAACATCGGTGGTTTTGGAGCCTAGATTAAACACACAACTTCCTAAGAGATCCATTTACAAAAACGCCGGAGTCCATGCTTGTTGTTAGCATGATTAGCCTTCCTTTACATAACAGAGTTCTTTTTTCGCTAGCTATCTTGAGATCAATGTTTGTTTTGGGTTGTTACAATACTTATCATGAACCGAAGAAGTTTCAGCGAAATTTCTTTTGTTGTGTAGTCTCACTAAGTCATTGTTTGCAAAAAGGCACGAATGGAGTTGTCAAATTCTTGTTTTTCAAAAGTTGTAAGTAGTTTGTTTGTGTAGGTCACTAACATCTCCCAATCTTGGCATGTTGGTTCTGCATTGCATAAGTTTTTTAATGTTTCATGAAAGTTTGTTTGAGTTGGATCGTCACCTTGTTGATGAAACATTGTTTGTAATGTAACAATTGTAGGAAATTGTTCCCATAGTAGTTTGGCATTGGAGTGTGATGTGTAGATAGGTTTTTCCATGACAGGTGGTATTTGTGCTAGGTCACCTATTAGAATTATAGATACACCACAAAAGTTGAGGTTTTGTGTTCGAGGAAATGATTCATGTAGCCTACTATCTATCTTTAATAGTAGCTTTGGGCCTATGAAACTCATTTCATATATGATGATGTACCTTATATGTTTCATTTCTTCTTGAAAAGTTGTTAGTGTTTTTCCTTGCAATGGTTTCATTTCTATTATTGGAATCCTAAGCGTTGAATGTATGGTTGATGCACATATATTAAATGCAGCAATTCCTATGGGAGCTAAAGCAAGCAGTTGGCTCTTTTGTTGTGGTAGATTACTTTGAAGTGCATTTCTTATGCAAGAAATAAGGTATGATTTTCTAGTTCCTACAGTTCCTTGAATGATCATATGCAAGGGTTTTTTTAAGGATTGATCTTTGTAGTGGTTTGTAATTATTATGAGTGATACTTTTTGTTTTGGTGATAATGTGTAATTTGGGACATCGAAGCTAATGGCCATGTTTTCATTTTGGGTGAAAATTGTATTCATCTTTATGAAGTCAATTGTAGTGCCATGTAAATCTAGGTGTGTACACTATTTTGATCCCATTCATTATTGTTACCAAAATCACACCTAACGAGTATTTGGAGCTCATCTACATTATTATTAAGTCCCATTTGTGACGACAATTCTCATTCATTCAATTGTAATGTATATGTTGTGTTTTCCTCATTACCACTATCTTCTTCCTCTTCATTGTTTGCTTCCACATGTCAATTGTGTGATTAACGTGACATACATCATGTGTCTGTATTCATTTGGGTCCAATTTGTTATTATTCTATCTTTAGTAAGGCCTATATCATTTTGTATGTCATGAAAATTTTATATACGAGTAATTCACTCTAACAAAAGGTTTCAAAATGTTCTAAATCCCACTTTGGAATAGTATAGAACTTTGGGAAAACATTGGCAATTGATTTTTGTTTCCTCTCTTTCCATTTGCATCCTTTGTGACATGAAGAATAGGAGAAGGATCTTGCATATTCAAGTAATTTTATTGCTTCTAGTTGTGGTAGGCATTGCATATAAGAATGTAAGTAGCTTGACTAGAGTTTGTTGTCATTTGTTGTTCTTGTGAAGTGGTGGAATACTTTTTGGCCACCATTCAATGACATAAATGATCGGTTATAGATGACAAGGAGAAATTTTTTGAGCATATGACATGTTTCTTGTGTTCCAATATCACTTTCAACCACAAGTTCAGTCATGAATTTTCGCTATGCTGTTAAAGCTTTGTCTTTAGGTTTTTGATTTGTAGCTATTCTTGTAAGCATATTAACAAAACTCTCTGATTTTGATGCATACTTGGAAATGTACTTGAGAACAAGTATTCATGAGATGACAAGTTGGCAATCTATATTTTCTCTCCATATTGAAATCATTTCTTGGTTATGCATGTTTATTCTATCATCATTTCTTGCTAGTTCATTTTTTTTTTACCATCATTGTCACATGATAATGTAGAGATAATTTTTTCTTTCCATGGAGCTTTGTATCAACATTCTATTTTTTTCCCTTCTTATGTAGGCATGTTCCCTCGGTGCATTTTGTGTACCTTTGGACATGATTAATTAACTCCTTGTAGTCATCTGAGGGATTTGTACTAAAGATCTTAGTTGTGTTTAACAAACATGGATCATCAAGTGGGGATCAATGTGTTGTGTTGTTTCCATGAGATATAGTATGAGGGTTCCAAGCAGTGACATATGTGTCAAAGAATTTTCTTGCTCTTTCCACTTCTAAGTTATCTTTCCAATTGAGTTTGTCCATGTCTAGAGCATTTTCAAGCCAAAGGAATCCATGAACATGTGCAGTCCCTCGATGTTTCCATTCATACCTATACCAATATTGTATGGAGGAGCTTCTCAATGACCTCCTCGTGAAATATTGTGAATCGTTGACATAGATATAGGGATGTGGTATGGGGGTTATTGATTATGTTATTTGTGTGAATTTGATTTGATTTGATTGTAAATCTTATGTCATTTGAGAGTAGTCATTATAAATCTAGCCATTTTGTATCTATTGCACTTAATGTGGAGAATGGAGTGGGTGACCCTATCTAGTTGATCATATTTGCTAGCTCAAAATGACACTTTGATGCAAGAGCAATCTTGCATCACCCAAAAATAGTTAAATTTCAAGTTTCTCAGTTTTTAGATGTTTTTACATTTTTGGATACCCTTTTCATCATAATGAAATTCCCAATTTACGGTTTTTATTTTCTGTTCCTGGGTGGAAAGATATTGTAGTTTTAGTTTTCCATATTTGCACCTGAAAATCTTCTGAGTTAGATTTGAGGCACTTAGAGTTCCTGGATCAACCCCAAAACTTTCCAAAATTGGTGTAGCAATTTCGAGCACGTTGTTGACTTTGTGACCTTTCCAACGGTTCAAACGGTTCGCAAATCGGAGTCCCAGATCAAAAGTTATGGCCCCGGGAAGTTGGCGCACTTTCTAGAAGATACAATTGCAAATGTTCTTTTGAAATTTGAACTTCAAGTTGTAATTTTTTACCAAACCGCTCAAACTCAAATTTGA
>VDFB02204105.1:0-23090 GCA_007258455.2 Sequoia sempervirens | reverse complement strand
AAAGTTCCATTCTCCCTCATTACTAGCACACAAATATCCAAATTTATTATATACCATATTCTCTATAGCTATGGTATTCCATCCACCATCATCACCAACAATGGAAAACATTTCAAAAACTAACATGTATGAAAACTTTATGAAACTTTCCATATCCAACATCGATGGTCCATGCCCTATTACCCTCAAGGTAATGGCTAGGCCAAAGCGACTAACAAAACATTAATCAAAATCTTAAAGAAAGTTGTCAATAACACTTGTTTAGATTGGCACCTCCTATTGAACAAGACAACTGAGAGGGGGGTGAATCAATTGTAGCAATTTTAACCTTTAAAAATCTTCATGAAAAGTTAGATCAATAAGCATTCACAAAACCCTTATTATGTTAATGTGTTTAATCATAAGTGCATAAATAAATACTAAAAGTACTAACACCATCCACACAATAACACTAGACTTACATGGATTTAACCCAATGAGGAAAAACCATGGTGAGGATTAGCTCTAAATATAAAGAATTCCAAAACTAAATACAAATTCTCACTATCAGAAAGGCTCACTACCAAGACAGGACTCATAGTCCAATGAGGGCTCACTGCCCGAAGGGCTCAATGCCACAAAATTACAAAGAAAATAGAAGAGGATGGTTATAGAGAGAAAACTATTTCAATGCAATGTAGGTTCCTCCACAATTTTCTCACACATTTGTGGATATGCTTAAAATATAGACTACACCTTTAGCTCACTACCCTTAGGAACTCAACACTTGAAATTTGTACTGATCTACTTGAACTCGCATCAGACACACTATCTTGCATCTACCTTGCGGATATGTGTAGGATCATGATGGGCCAAAAAGTGGTGATATGATGGGTATGTGTAGGGTATGTGGCTGACAACTATTTTTTACCCAAAATTGATGGTGAAACAAAAGGGTTTTAAAGGAGATTCTCAACTTTCCACCAATATAAATTATGCTTTACATTGAATTTAATAAATTATTATTATTCATTTTCTATTAGAATTAATGACAAATTCCTTGATTGATAGGTTGATTGAAAATATCTATAGATTTGAAATGGTATCACATTTTTGAATCCAAACATGCATCATAATCGCCTGGTTTCAAGATACCATACGGTTAAAAATGAATTTCATGAAGTTTCTGACCAAGCAAGGTGGCTCCACATACAAGTTTTTATATTTTTCAAAAGTTGCATTAAAAATTCATAATTAATCATTTCATTTGGAAAAATTACAAAAAAAATATGCATCACATCGGGACATGAGTTCTCTACTTATATCTAAAATCTTATAAAAAAATATTATCATTTTATTATGCTTAGGGTGGTTAGATAGACACCTATTTCTTTCTTTTTTTCCCGAAATTTAAGTGCTACTACATTTAAATTTCAAATTTTCACCAAATAGATTTAAAATAAAAAAAAAACCTAGTAGTTTAGAAACTACATTCAATTTTCTATAGATTCTATTCTTACATATTTTTGAAATAATATAGATAACTTATTCAATTTTTTTACATCAAGTTCCCTAACTCTGGTTTTTCTAAATTTTTCGCCAGTTAAGGGTCTGATTTTTCCATGATGATCCTGCACATACCCTTGCCTCTATCTTATCTTTCACCAACATCTTAACATGTATTTATACTTTCTTCAACCTTGAAACTCATCCAAGGTTGGCCACACCCCATTTGAATTTACAAATTCAAATTAGGTTAGTGCCAGAACATTCTATGATGGAATTATAATGAGGGGAAAACAAAAACATATTTAGTGAGGACCTAAATAAGTCCCAACACACCTCACCATGCTTCATGAATTTAGCAAGTAGTGTTTAAAACAAGGCTGGCCAACACCCATGCAAAACACATAGAACAATTAAGCACACACAACCTTAACATAGTCTAATCTTTCTGGACAAAAAACTTCACTTGAACATGATCTTATTGTTAGGAAAATTGAAGCCATCTACTAACAATTTCCACATAACCCAAAAGAGATATTAATGAAAATAAGTACTCAAAATCCATGTGCAAGAGAACAGACAACATACCATTCAAATATGACACAAGAAATACCCTATGAAAACCCTCAAGAGGAAAAAATTGAGCCTCCAAAAATATCCATACTCCATCATATTAATCAGCCATAAAACAAATACAAGAGTTACAATGAACACCTTTGAAGCATCAATCCCTCCAATGCACTCCCATGTTTCCAAGCATGAATCCACACATCCCATGTTGTGCTTCAAATATTCACTCCTCAGGAAGGCTCAATAATGATAGGAAAACCACTCAGCCCAACCTAAACCACTACACGTGTTTGCTTTTATAGACACAAACTCACACAAAATACAACTAATAGTAAGGTAAAACCATGTACCACAAAACCATGTGAATACAAAACCACTAAACCCTTATTTAATATTGGGTATTAAGACTTCACTTTATCTAATATTTCTCATATATTAAATTCTTATCACATGTCTCCTACACATTAACTAATAATACAATGTTACAAATACAACATCAAGTGGTCCCCAAATAATTACCTAGTGTGATCATCCACACCACCAAGGTGCATCACAACTAAATAATTATTTAATTACAAAATTATAATAAATCATTTTATGCAATGGTGTACAACACCATGTCTAAACATTCTCGCACTTGTTACATACATTGCATAAGGAATCAATGCATGAAATACATCATAATAGCTATACTTGTAACCACATGAATCTCCAACATTCTCTCATGCTCCATCAAGATGCCTGCAATAAGAACAAAGTGACCACTATCTCAAGAAAGAACTCCTCTCATCCTTCAAAATTCCACCTATGGAAGAAAGGAACATGCCAAGGTGAAGATGCACCAATCCATGAGTACAAGAATTAAATCCAAGTGATAACAAATGATCTAACCAAGTTGTTGTCAATAGATAAACCCACATGATTGGAAATAGCATCCACAACACATGCTAATACATCCAACCATCCATACCTCCAAGGTATCAATACATCAGTAAACTCATGCCAATAACATATGCAACCTGTAAACTACAACCATAGGCTCCCTATATAAAGCCTATCAATGAAGAACATACATATTTGGGAACTCCCATTGCATAGGTAATGTCAAATCATATCAAGTCTACCAATAAAAACTATTCATCAAGGTGTGATAAGTAAATCAAATCATGAAGTACCAAGAACAATAACAATGATCTACACATACAACCCAAAGAGTTGCACAACCTCTCACAACACCTCAAAAAGTGTATTGTTGTGTCAAGTAAGATCTCTTAAACAACCCCAAATGAAAAGCCTTGACAACACCCATAACACTCAATCTCATAGATCAAGTACAACATATGAATCAATGTAATAATGCCAACATGGATGTAAGCATCTCTAATCAAGAAGATCAAAATCAAGGTAACCATCCCCAAAATTGGAAATTATCCCATAAACCATATCCTAACAATCATCATCAAAGAATGATATCATAAACTCAAATACACAAGGAGATAACCATGCCATAGCACCCATCAAAATGAATCCTCTGGAACTAACTATCCATAGCTCAAGATCCATATCTATGAAAGGTAAAGAATATAAACTCATGCTAAACCAATCCTAAAATGAGTATACAAACTCAAACACTATGAATAAAATCAATCCTATGAGAAATCAAAGCACAAAACCATAACACATCTAAAAGATATAATGGGAAAATACCTCTCAAATAAAGAACTATTGAGTAGATCAAGAGTGGGGAATGAGAATTCTCCTCCAGGATAACCAAATCATCATGACTCACTCCAAGAACAATCTACTTTATTGGCCTATCATGAACTCACGTCCATATCTAGGGGAAAGCTCCTTAGTCTTCCTAATGAAACCTCCAAAGAGTAACTGTCTCAAGAAAATGTCTCTATTAACAAGAGAACTCCAACCATCACCTATGTCTCCAAGTATCCATGAGCACCTATAACTGATCAATCCATGCCAAAATCCAAATGCAGCATAGCACCATCATGAAGCAATCAAGAAAATGATCAATGTACTCAATACAAAGAGAACTACCAAGATCAATGTCAAAGCTCCAGCCACAAAATTAGAAACCTATAATGACAACATGATATAACCATCTCCTTTTAGGAAATCGTATGCAATAACGTAAACATCCTGGTCTCAAGAGAACAAGTACGGATGGAAAACTCTAAATGTGTATCAAGAGTAAACCATAAAATAATAACAAAAACTCTAAACTAAGAAAACATATCCCTAATCACATGAAGATAATTATACCCAATGATGCATCCACGTCACTACCAAAAACTCCCACTAAACTATGATATGAGCTACGCATGGCATCATGACTACCATATCCTCCATGAATATCATACAGGTCTACACACACTCAATTACAAAGTCAGTAACATACAAGTAAACCAATATCTCCAAACCAAGAAGATACTTGCAACCACCATCAAAACATCATAAACCAATTCAACACCACTAAGTCATCTTTGTCAAAAAGGTCCCACTGAAAGTGTATAACTAAAGAATGTAACAAGCTATCATGACATCATGATAAAACCACATGCTACAAGTCCCATCACCTAACTAATCAAATACTCTAACAATCCATCCTCTCAATCTCAGAGCAACATACCAATGTATAAATGACCACAAACAAGGCCAAATAATGAAATCTACAACAACAATGAATCAAAATTGGTGGATATATACAATCCACATCCGAGTCATCCCACTACAATCAATAGGCCACACATACCTACTAATCACATAACTCATAGATCCAACCATAGAAACATGCAAACTCATCATCACATTAGTAACCTACAAATTGAGATATCAAAGAAGATAATCCTATAGACATCAAGACTTAAACAACAAATCAACCATAGATCTGATTTGACAACCATGTCCACAAATGAGTAATCATAGTCAAAGAAGCAAATAAGCATCAAGAAGATAAAAAAATATCCTAACATCAAACCATATCACCACCAAACACCACATACATGATCATGTTGTGTCAATGCATCAAATGTACCTACATACCCATGACACCATAATCATAACCATCATTGTACCTACACTCAACTATCACCCATATGTGATTCTAAGTCTCAAAACCATGTCCAACCATGTCCTCAAAAATGAAGACAAACTATGTACCTATCACCACCAAAGCCTAACTATGAAGAACACCTATAAACCTGTACCTAGAAGCACCAATCAAATAATCAGCTATAGCATCATAAATATCATATAAAAAAATGTACTCCCTTAAGGTTTCACCTCTTGATTCATTCAGATGCACACATAATCACACCATGAATCTTTGGAACTTACAAGTGATCAAACAAGTACCAAGCTTATGTAGCAACAAAAAATGATAAAAAATATGAACCAGTGTGTAATACACTGCAAATTTTCTCCAAGACCTATTCGAAATTGAAAATCCAATTTTGTACACAAAAGTTATGCTCAAAATCATGCAATTGAGAACATATGACTTTCATGCCCCAAAAATTAATGAAAGCAGCAAAATCATGGAACCAAACCTATACCACTGCATAGTGCTCAAAACCAGCTCAGAACCAGCTTTCGAACAAGTACAAGAAGTCAAAAACGGACATCGTGGGTGAACGTTATGCAAGTTTCTTAAAAATCGTCCAATTTGGCTATATAGGAATATTTTGGTGGACCTCACTTCAAGGCAAAAAAATAATTTTCTTAAAGTGGTGGTTTTCGTTTTAATATTTTTAAAATATCAAAAAAGGGGGTGGTTAAGTTTTTCACAAAAAAGGTTTTTTCTTTTTTAATATTTAAAATATAAAGTTCTACGGAAATATTTTCAATGACAACTATATATGTATATATATATCTAACCATTGAATTTTTATTTTGTAGGTCAATTATTTTTCTGTGAATTTTTTTTAATGGATGAAATTATAATTTCTGACTGATTTTATTTTTGGATATGGGTTATATGGCCAAATTGGCCCTTTTACTAAAAAAAATTGCATTTTTTCAACTTTTCAAAAATAGGGAAAATTTTATATCAAAATTCCTCTCTCCACCAACCTGAATCGAACCATGAGGTTTGTTTTGTCCCAGGAGGTCATTTACAAAATCTCCCCCACAAAACCACCATTTGAATACACAACCAAGAAACCCTTTTTATCCAAAAATTTTCACACCCTAGATCTGCAAACAACCCATCATAATAGCAAACCCGAAACCCTTAGATCAGCAATAAACAACCTACAAAACCATCATATCTTGCCATGTATTTCATTCTCTCATGCATTGCATAGATTGAAACTTCAAGCAATATTTTCTCTACTTAGGGTTATAACAAAAAATCTTCAACCATGAAAGCTCTGATACCACTTGTTAGGAAACTTGTATCCATCTAATGACAATTTCCACATAATCCAAAGGAGATATTATTGCAAATAAGTACACAAAATCCATATGTAAGAGAATAGACAACATACCCATCAGAGATGACACAAGATGTAACCTAGGAAAACCCTCAAGGGGGAAAAGTATAGCCTCCAAAATCATCCATACTCCATCATATTAATCAACCATAAAGAAAATACAAGAGTTATAATGAACACCTATAAGGCATCAAGCCCTCAAATGCACTCTCATGTGTCCAAGGATGAATCCACACATCCCACACTATGCTTCACATATGCACTCCTCAGAAAGACTCAATAATGATAGGAAAACCACTCAGTCCAACCTAAACCACTGCACATGTATTTGATTTTATAGAGAAAATCTCACATAAAATACAGCTAGTGGTAAGGTGAAACCATGTACCACAAAACCATGTGAATACAAAACAACTAACCCCTTATTTAATATTGGGTACTAAGACTTCACTTTATTTAATATTTCTTCAATATGGAATTATTATCACATCTCCCACACATTAACTAATAATACAATGTTACAATACAATATCAAGTGGTCCCCAAATAATTACCTAGTGTGATTATCCACACCACTAAGGTGCATCACAACTAAATAATTATTTAATTACAAACTTATAATAAATCATTTTATGCAATCATGTACAACACCATACCCCAACACTTATTAGATTATTCTTATAATCACAAGTCTTGAAAGTAAAATTAAGAGAAATCCAGAGCAACTACATTTCTCCCAGACAATAAGCAGATTCATTGCAAAGCATAGTACACATACTAGTGAAAATATCTCACACTATACAATGATCCAAAAACCCAAACTCTTGATATAGCAATTACCAAAAATCATAAACAACATGTCAGAACCACACAAGCATACAAAAAATACAAAGCACATCCTAGACCATACACTAAATACTTGCATGACACTAATTTCCCTATTTATCAAATTTTATCAAAATCACTTGGAACCCAAGTACCAGAGACATCACTATAGCACATTACTTCACTCTAACACACCTCCAATCATAGCAACATAAGGATACCTCCATGTACTCATAGTACTTCTTCAACATGCATGTACAACCTACAAACCTTCTTTATTACAATTTTCTCAATATCCTTGACATATACAATCAATAACCAACTTTCATGATATCAATGAAAATAACAACTAGTTGGTAACTAGTTGACATCAATGAAAACACCTTCGTATTTGCAACAATCTCCCCCTTTTTCATTGATGGCAACACATGATGTGAAAAAAACATCAAAGACAACACAACTGTTCTAAACCATCAATCTCCTGATTTTTGTTACTTTTCTCCCCCTATGTAGATAAAAATTTTCACATTATTTTTCTCCTCCTTTGAAATCAATGGAAAAGGAAAAAGATATTCTACATTGTTTTCCCCTTTGTCACTAAGAACTTTACCAGTACTGAATACTCCCCTTAGGAGTACACCTAATCATCTCCACAATGACAACACATGACACTAACTGCTTCTCCTAAGAGGTAGCCATGAAACATCAGTCTAAAAGGAAGATAGATATATAGATCCACTGAATTGATGCATCTCCATATGCATCTAGTTCAAGAAAGGAGGAGAAATAACCCCTAAATTCTCCTGGAGATAATCAAAAGTATCTTTATGAAGAGCCTTAGTAAAAATGTTAGCAATATGATCCTTTGTAGGTACTTAGTCAAGATTTACTTCATTCTTCATAACCTTCTCTCTCCAAAAGTGATACCTAATAGATATATGATTTTCCCTTGAGTGCATCACTAGATTCTTTGAAATGTTAATTTCACTTATATTATCACATAAAATAGAGATGGGATCATCATAAATTTCTTGGATATCCTTCACTGTATTTCTCATCCACAAAACTTGTTACAACAAGGTGTTGTAGCAATATACTTAGCCTCTATAGTGGATAAGGAAACTGAATCTTGCTTTTTGCTTAACCATGACACCAATTTGCATCCAAGAAAGAATGCACCACCACTTGTCTTTTTCTATCATTAGTAAAACCTACCCAATCTGTATCAGTATAAGAAGTTAGTGTAAAATTAGTATCCCTAGCATACCATAAGCCATAATCTGGAGTGCCATTCAAATATTTGAATATCCTCTTGACAGCTCCAACGTGTCTTTCTTTAGGATCTTCTTGAAATCTAGCCACAAGACAAACTGCATGCATAATATTTGGTCTGGTAATAGTTAAGTATAGCAATCCTCCAATCATTGATTTGTATTTTCTCTGATCAAACTTAGGTGAATCTTCATCCTTACTCAATTTTGAGCTAGTTACCATAGGAGTGCATATCAGTTTGGAACCATCCATTCCAAATTTCTTCAACATTTATTTTGCATACTTTGATTGTGAAATAAAAATCCCTTTGTTTGTTTGATTGATTTGTAGTCCAAGGAAGAAATTCATCTCACCAAACATAGATATCTCAAACTCTTTTTGCATTTCTTCAACAAAAATCCTACACATAGTTTCATTTCCTCCAAAAATAATATCATCTACATACACAACTACCATCAATATCTTGTCATTTTCAATTTTGAAATATAAATTGCTATCTACAGTACCTTTGTTGAAATATTTTTAAATCAAATATTTTTCCAATCTTGCATACCAAGCTCTAGGAGCTTGCTTCAAACCATATAAATCCTTTTTCAATATGAAGACCATATCTGATTGATCTAACAACTAAAATCCTTTTGGTTGTTCCATGTAGACTTCTTCTTCTAACTCACCATTCAAAAATGCAAACTTCACATCCAATTGGTAAACTTTAAAATCCTTATGAGCAACAAATTCCAAAAACATTCTGATAGATTCCATTCTATCCATCGAAGAAAAAGTCTTTTGAAAATATATACCTTTCACTTGTGAGTAGCCTTTATACACAAGCCTTGCCTTGTTTCTTACCACTTCTTCATTCTCATTTAGTTTTTTTATAAAAACCCTCGTACCACTTCTCCATTCTCATTTAGTTTATTTCTGAAAAACCCACTTACTTCCAATTATGTTCTTATTTACTGGTCTAGGATCCAATTCCCAAGTTTGATTTTTCTCAATTTGCATAAGTTCCTTTTCCATTGGTTTCATCCAATGTTCATCTTTACAAGCCTCACTCACTATCTTAGGCTCAACTTCAGAAATCAAGCAATAATTTACCTCAACTTCAGTAGCTTTGATTCTAATCAATACACCTTTCCTCTTGTCTCCAATGATATGATCTTTTGAATGATTCTCTTGCACATACTTAGGGGTTTTAGGAACCCTTTCCAGAGCTTCTTCTTCTTCATTCCTCTTTTTTTGTTCTTCAAAAACTTCTTCTACTTCTCTGCAATCAAGTTCATTTGATACATATCCATCAACTTCAATTGAATTATTTAATGCTTCATCAACCTTGAAATTTATTCTTTCTACAACCTTTCTCGTCCTTTTATTAAAACATCTATAAGCTTTTCTTATAGTAGAGTATCCAAGAAAAATACCCACATCGCATCTAGCATAAAAAATTTCTAGTTTTTCTTCATCTCTTCTAATATAACATTTTCTTCCAAATACCTTGAAGTAATTGAGAGTATGAATCCTTCCACACCACAACTCATAGGGAGTCTTAGTGCTACTAGCTTTTGCTTGAACTCAATTGAATACATAAAAAATAGTGTGAATTGCTTCTCTCTAGTAAACTTTCAGTAGACCGTCCTCTATTATCATTGATCTAACAACTTCTCAAATTGTCTTATTCTTTCTTTTATTAACTCCATTCTACTGAGGATTTCTAGGGGTAGACAATTTTTTTCTTATTCCTATAAGGAAACTTGCAACCATCTAATGACAATTTCCACATAACCTAGAAGAGATATTATTGCAAATAAGTACTCAAAATCCATATGCAAGAGAATAGACAACATACCCATCAAATATGACATAAGATATACCTTGGGAAAACCCTTAAGAGAGAAAAATACCAGCCTCCAAAAACATCCATACTCCATCATATTAATCAGCCATAAACCAAATACAAGAGTTACAATGAACACTTCTGAAGAACCATGTCCTCTAATGCATCTCCATGTGTCCAAGCATGAATCCACACATCCCATTCTATGCTTCACAAATACACTCATCAAGAACACTCAATAACGATAGCCAAACCACTCAGCCCAACCTAAACCACTACACATGTGTTTGCTTTTGTAGACACAAGCTCACACAAAATACAACTAGTCAAAATTCATATGACACATCCTTTGATGGCATAGCCAACTATCATTAATATGAGGCATAAAGCAATGTCCATCGACACCATTAAGTTGATATGTTTCCTTTAGTCTTCTTACCAACATCAATCACAGTTCCAGACACTTTTTGATTTCACACATTTCACCCTCAAACACAAGATTATATCCCTTTTTACACATTTTCCCAACACTCAAGAGATTATATCTCAAACCCTTAACATAGTAGACACCATCAACAATATGCTTGTTATGAAAAATGATTGAACCTATCCCACAGATCTTAGCACCAAAATCATCTTGAAACTTAACTTGTCCTCCATCATATTTCTCAAGTTTAACAAACTTACTTTTGTCACCAATCATGTGATTTGAACAGCCACTATCAACAACCTAGTAGTTCTTTCTTATTTAGCACGAAGAAAAAAGACCACAAAACCTTCAACTTTCTCTCAGGAACTTTCCTTCAGACATCTTTTAGAGTTAGTATTATAGTAGATTCATATTATAAATCTAGGAACAAGTATTCATTATCATCAAAATCTCCATAATTAGACTCATCATCAGAAATGCCAACATCTTCACTGACATAATATGCTATTTTGATCATCTTTCCCTAATTTTCTTTATCTTTTATCTTTTTTTTTTCTCTCAACTCTTTTAGGAAATCTTGAAGCCTAATGACCTATTCCTCCATAGCTAAAAAAATTGAATGGTAATTTACCTTGATACTTATTGGAACCCTTTTTCATTCTTCTTACAAAATTTATTCCACTTCATCAATATTTTCTTCATCTTGATCTTCGACTTTTGTATGCTTGAATGCAATTTCTATCTTTGTTCCATTTTTCAATCCAAGCTTTCTCACTTCAAATGAAGTTAGAGTACCAATAAACTAATCTTTAGTATAAGTATTATAATATACAATTTCCTCTATAGCAGATACCTTTTCAATATATGTATCAAGGATTGTTCTAAGTACCTTCTTCACTATCCTAGATTCATCTATTTTTGCACCAAGTCCTCTCATTCCACCTACTATCTCATCTACTCTCTACATGTAGGATTTGATGTTCTCATGTTCACCCATTCTCAGGATCTCAAATTGTGCCTCCAAGTTCTACAACTTTGCTTGTTTAACCTTTTCATCTCCTTCATACATCCTTTCCAACTTATCCTAGACCTCTTTAGAAGTCTTCAAATTCATAACTTTAACAACTTCAAAGTGTGAAAGACTATTAAAAATAATAAATCTTGTCTTATTGTTGATTTTATCTGCCTTGATCTCATCAACAGTACTTGGACCATTTTTTAGAGAAACATATTAGTTTTGAATAGACTTCTTGATCTTTTATCCATAGTATGGCAGATGTCCTTCTATCTTCATCTCTCAGAATGCATAGCCATTCCTATCGAACCTAAGATACTCAATAGCGATCTTGTTCACCATCCTCAACCTTCCTTAAGTAGTTAAACTCTTCTGCAAGGAACATTACTATAATACCAATTGTTGAACAAGACAACTAAGAGGGGGGTGAATCAATTGTAGTAATTTTAACCTTTAAAACTCTTCACTAGAAGTTAGATCAATAAGTAGTCACAAAACCTTTATTTTATTAATGTGTTTAATCATTAAGTGCAAAAACATAAACTGAAAGTAATAACACCATGCACACAATAACACCAGATTTATATGGAAAACACAATGAGGTAAAAAATGGTGAGGGTTAGCTCACATTATAAAGAATTCCAAAACTGAATACAAAGGCTCACTATCAGAAAGACTCAATGCTAAGACTCACTATCCAATGAGGGCTCGCTACTCGAAAGGCTCAATACAATAGAATTGCAAATAAGATAGAAAAACATTGTTACAAAGGGAAAAATATATCAATGCAATGGAGATTCCACCACAATTTTCTCAAACACTTGTAGATATGCTTAAAAGATAGAGTACACCTTCAGCTCACTTTCAACACTTGAAATTTTCACTAATCTACTTGAACTCACATTACACACACTATCTCACATCTATCTTGCCTCTATCTTATCTTTCACTAACACCTCAACTTGTATTTATACCATCTTCAACCTTGAAACTCATCCAAGGTTAGCCACACACCATTTATATTTACAAATTCAAATTAGGTCGGTGCCAAAACATTCTACGATGGTATTAGAATGAGGGAAACCAAAACACATACTTACTTAGGGCCTAAATAAGTCCCAACATTCCTTGCCATGCTTCATGATTTTCACAAGTAGTACTTTACACAAGGTCGGCCAACACCCATGCAAAACACATAGAACAATTAAGCACGTGAAATGTTAAGATGGTCCAATTTTTCTAGAAAATAAACTTCACTTGAACATGATCTTATTAGCTTATTCTTAGAATTGCAAGTCATGAAACAAAAATTAAGAGAAATCCGGAGCAACTACATTTCTCCCAAACCATAGCTAGACACACTAAAAGCATAATACACATATTGGTGAACATATCTCATACTGTACAATAATCTAAAATCCCAAATTTTGGATATAGAAATTACCAACAATCATGAACAACATGTTAGAACCACACAACCATAGAAGCAATATGAAGCACATCTTGGAGCATACACTGAATACCTACATGACACTATTTTCCCTATTTATCAAATTTTCTCAAAAGCACTTAGAACCAAAGTACCAGAGACATCACTATAGAACATTACTTCACTCCAACACATCTCTAGATATAGCAACATAAGGATAACTCCTTGTACTCATAGTACTTCATCAACATGCATGTACAACCTACAAACCTTCTTTATTACAATTTTCTCAATATCCTCAACATATATAATCAATAACCAACTTCCATGACATTAATGACAACACCGTCATATTTGCAACACATCCATATTAATCCAACCCTTTGGGCCTACTACACATACATTTGTACCCCTATAGGTGTTACACCATACTCACTTGTCTATGGTTATGATGCAATCTTTCTAGTTGAACTCAAACTCCCATTGTTGTGTATCTCTTTGAAGAAATTGATTAATGATGAGGAGTATCAGGTTGCACATCTCCGTCAGCTAGAGCTTCTTGATGAGAAATGTCTCAATGCTTATAATCACTTGCAGTCTTACCAACATCGGCTCAAAAAAAGTTACAACAAGAATTTTTGACCCCACTAGTTCAAGATTGGTGACCTTGTACTTAAGAAAAATCAACATACCCAACAAGATTGAGAGAAGAAAGGAAAGTTTGAAGTTATTTGGTTGGGTCCATATGTCATCATAGCTAAGTAGGGTTCTATAGCATATCAACTTTCCACACCCAACGGTGAACCCTTGGAAGACCCCATCAACATTGTGCATTTGAAGCATTTTTACACCTAAGTCAACTGGCTTACCTCACCTAGAAAAATACCAAAAGAAGTAAAAATCCAAAAAATACAAAAAGAATTTGAAAATTTCTAAAAATCAAAAAATGATGTCAATAGTAAAGAAAAATAAATCATCCTATGGTGAAAAGCACCCTTGGTGGAACCTTGGATAAGTATGTTTCAATTGAGCATTATCTTCTTTAGATTTACTATCTCAAGTCTTGAGATTCTCTCGCTTGTTGGTGGTGAACTTCTATAAGTCTTACTAGGTATCCTAGTCTCATATCCCTATGCCAATTGGGATTTTTTCTGTCATCATCAATTGTATATAGTGTCTTGTTGGTCAATCTCACATCCTCATCTAGGATCCATCCTCACATCCTTTATCATTAGGTCCTGTCTTTTGTCCTTTATCTTTTATTTTTTATTTTTATCAATATATGTTTCCTATGCACTTTCACATATGCAAGGCCATCTTTGATGACCCCTCAAGGATTTGGTCCATCTATTTGATTCTTCATCATTCCCTTTCCACTTTTTTCCATCATTAGTCTTTGATCTTTCTATCGAACTATGTTGCCTCTATGCTTTCACATAGGCAAGGCCATATTTGATGAGCCCTCAAGGCTTAGGTCTATCCTTTAGGGTGTGTCTTTGTCTTTTTTGCATCATCAAGAGTGTCCTTATCTTTCTAGAATCAACCAAAAAAATCCACTAGTTCCTAGAACTATCTATCTATTTCAATTATCCTAAGTCATGCTAATCATATAATCTTTCCCATCCATCTTCAGTCTTAGTACGATATATCTTTCCTCATATTGGACCATTTCAATATCATCCACATATCATCCCCATGGAAAAGGGTATTTGAGATTTATTGTGATTTCTTGGTGCTTTTGCATTTTTTTAATCTTTCTAGCTTCCTACTATACCTAGTCAAGGTCACCATGATCAATCATATAATTGTGTACTTTGATTTGTAGATATAGGGACATCTCCTAGTTTTTTGAGTGATCATGTCTTCTTGGTTGTCCTACGTAGTAACCACCAAGGCCTTTTTGATCTTGTGTTATGTTGGGGAAACCTCTTGTGCTTGTGGCTTTCTAGCATCGGCTTGACCAAAGCCCTTGTGACTTTAGGATGTTGGATTAAACTATTTGTTTGTTGTGTCATTCCTATGTGTAGAATGTTGATTTTCCCCAGTTCCTTATACCTTGATGCTTGGAATCCTACACTATATCAAAATCCAATGCTCCTAAGTGTGATAGCATGGCATTGCATTGCATTTAATTCATCATCATATTGCATTTTCTCTATCCCTTCACCTAACTTAAAATCATTGATTTTGGTTATGCAAATGATCTTTTCCGCCCAACTATTCTTCCTACTAGGTCACTTTAGTTTTGGAAGACATGTTGCATCTATTTCATTTGCATTATCATATTCATTTAAATTATTTAGAGTAATATAGATTTTTTATTCTAAGCATCTTTAACCATTTCATTTGCATTATCATATTCATTTAAGTTGTTTAGAGTAATATAGATTTTTTATTCTAAGAATCTTAATCCATTTCATTTGCATTATCATAATCATTTAAGTTGTTTAAATTAATATAGATTTGTTACTATAAGAATTTTAGTCCATTTCTTTTGCATTATCATATTCATTTAAGTTGTGTAAAGTAATTCATATTTGTAATTCTAAGCATCTTAATCCATTTCATTTACATTATCATATTCATTAAAGTTCTTTAGAGTAATATAGATTTGCTATTCTAAGAATCTTAATCCATTTCATTTGCATTATCATATTGATTTAAAAGTTGTTTAGAGTAATATAGATTTTTTATTCTAAGCATCCTAATCCATTTCATTTGCATTATCATATTCATTTAAGTTGTTTAGAATAATATAGATTTGTTATTCTAAGCATTTTAATCCATTTCATTTGCATTATCATATTCATATAAGTTGTTTAAAGTATTATAGATTTTTTATTCTAAGCATCTTAATCTATTTCATGTTTGCATTATCATACTCATTTAAGTTGTTTAGACTAATACATATTTGTAATTCTAAGCATCTTAATCCATTTCATTTGCATTATCATATGGGTGATCCCACAATACTGATTTACACTTTTTGGGACATCCTATCTTTTGTTGAAATCACATATTTTTAGAAAATATAATGATTTAAGCCTTGAGAATTTCCATTTAAAGGATTCCAATTGAAGAGGGTTTGATCTAACCACCTTAGATCAACTCCCCTTGGATAGAACCCCGCTAGTTTTAAACCATACCTATAACGAAGTCTCCTTTAGACCAATCAAAATGATGATAAAAAACCACTTTTGATTTACCTTTTGGGGATCAAATGAATTCATTTAAAATTTAATTTTTGTAGGTATATAGTCCTTATTGTAAACTTCCCAAAAAGTATAATTTTAAATATATTTAATTTGATATTATATTTGTTTTATATTTCTTTTGAATGTGGGTTTTCCAATGAAAATAAAGCTCTTTATTTTGCACACATGGAAAAATAGTCAATTACCAAAACACAATTCTAAAAAATATGTTTTTGAAAGGTATTGATGTCCTTGATCCAGCAAAAAAAATAAAATTGAATTTCGATACATACAAATTTTTTTATGTTGTATACAATCTACCTATGTCTAAATTGTAAGGGTATATGCAAGATCATGATAGGCCAAAAAAGTGGCGATATAATGGGTATGTGTAGGGTATGTGGATGATGACTCTTTTTTTTACCCAAAATTGATGAAACGAAAAGAGTTTTTAAGGGTTGATGCAAGAAGTTGGGTCCACAAAAAACTCAAAAAGTGGAAGTGTTTTTGTTGTTTTTTAGAATTTGTCACACTTGGACTGAAAATTTGAGGCACTTACACAATGAATCTTAAAAAATATCAGTAATATGAAATTTAGCATTTTGAATGTAGTTTCCAAATATATAATTTATTCAAATACCCAGATGAGACAAATTAAATTTTGATAGGGATGTATAAAAACCACTTTTTAAAAGTCCCTGTTTTTCTACCATACCATGCACATGTACAGACACCACTTTTTGACCCAAATAAAAGTATTTTGCTAATTCATTTTTGGAAAAGATAGCTAACAACATGAAGATTGATGATGAATTTTTTGTAATTTTTTTTAATGTATTTTTTTTATTGAATTTTTATTGGCCTTAATTGTTGTTTTTAAAAATCAACATGTACGGACAACATAATTAGACCTAAACTAAACATTTTTTGAATCTTTTTTTTTCATTGTGTAGAAAATTGTCTGAAGATTGATTCCATATAATTTTTTTTACAAGAAACTTAACCAAATAAAAGTTATTAGAAAATAAAAAAGTCTGATATTTCAAGTTTAAGGACCAATTTCCTTAGAAATTAATTAAAAAATAACAAATATAATCCAATATTAATAAAAATATATATATTTGGAAGCTAGACATCATATTCTCTAATGGGTTTTAATTTTATAGATTGATTTAGAAAAAAGTCCATCAGCCATATTGCCAAAGTTGGACATTCTTCTTCAATTTGCCTTAGTTTTTTAGTTGCAGGTCAAAGGCTAAGGGTCGGGTTGCCAAGCCTTTCCCGAGCCTAAAACTGAGGCAACATGTGGGTTGGGAGTTCAAAATTTTAAAAACGCATATGAATTTTTTTAAAATGCATACGGGTTACAAAACACATGCATTCTTTATTTTCTTGATTATTTAAAAAATAAATACTTTTTCGAAATGCGTACATGTTTTAAAATGCATACGCATTTCTAAAAGGTATTTAATTTTTTTTTAAAATGACTTGTACATGTTATAAAATACATAATTTTTATATCACGCATATGCGTTTTTTAGTGCATACGCATTTTTTTAGACTCGGGTACCCGAACCATAACTCATATGCATTTTTTTAATAACATGCACACATTTTCTACGAGATTTTTTTTCTGGCCAAAACTTCCCCTCTTCATGGACCCAACTTCTTTTTTTTATCCTTAAAGGAGATTCTCATCTTTCCACCAATATAAATTATGCTTTACTTTGAATTTAATAAATAATTATTATTCATTTTCTATTTGAATTACAACTAAAGTCCTTTTTGATAGGCTGATTAAAAAACATCTATAGCTTTCAAACAATATCACATTTTTTGAATATGAAACATGTGTCACATTCTATGCTTCACATATTATAGGATTAAAAAAAATGAATTTCATGAAGTTTTGACCAAGTTAAGGTGGTCAAACATACGAGTTTTTATATGTTTTAAAAGTTGTAATAAAAAAATCATAATTAATTATTTACTTAGAAACAAATTACAAAAAAGTGTGCATCACATCTGGACATGGGTCCTCTACTTATATCTAAAATATTATAAAAAAAATTATTATTTTATTGTGGTTAGGATGGTCAAACAGACACCTACTTCTTATTTTTCCTGAAATTTAAGTACTAATGCATTGAAATTTCAAATTTTCACCAAATAGATTTTTTTTAAATAAACTTAGTAGTTTAGAAACTACATTCAATTTTCTACAGATTCTATTCTTACATATTTTTGAAATAATATAGATAACTTATTCAAATTTTTTAAGTCAAGTTCCTAACTCTAATTTTTCTCAATTTTTTGCCACTTAAGGGCCTATTTTTTCTATGATGATCCCGACACTCATAATTGGTTTGATTTCAAAACTTAATTAGGAAAAAAATATCCAATAAAACACTATGAAACCAAATGGAAGTTGTAGAAATCATATTTACAAATCTAAATTCGAAAAAAATAGAATTTTATCCTTCATAGAAAAAATGTTATGTTGTATACGTGAACATCACTCTTTAAAAATGGTGCTTACTATTAAAAACTAGTTTTTTGAAGGAGATGGAAAATAAATGCAATATGATTCCAAAATTTTTAAAATATATATATTTAGAATCTATAGGAAATATTTCACAAATCATTAGTTTGCATCATCTTCAAATTCCTCATGGTTTAGCAACTATAGGTCCCCGAAAGTGAAGATTTAGTTAAAAAAATTCAGTTCAATGTCCAATTTGGCCAAAACTTGTAAACCAGTATTGTGGGATCACCCATATTCATTTAAGTTGTTTAGAGTAATATATATTTTTTATTCTAATCATCTTAATCCATTTCATTTATATTATCGTATGTATTTAAGTTGTTTACAGTAATATAGAGTTGTTATTCTAAACATCTTAATCCATTTCATTTTCCCATTTCATTAAAATATTTCATTGCATCAACATTATATGCATCACATTCATTACATTCCACATCCATTCCATATCATAATCAATCCTAATCACATCCATCACATCAATCTCATACACATCAATGTCATAATCATGAATATAAACATCTCATCCTACATCACAAACATGTTAGTCACATATATCGTACATCATCTACATGCAGATATAAACATCACATCCTGCATCACAAGCATGTTAGTCACATATATCATAAATCATCCACATGCATGCATGCATGTCATATCCCACATCATTGACATCATAACTATCTAACACATGCATAAACATCACATCCATTAGATATCATATCACATATCATAATCATAAATATGTAATGCATCACTTCTTGCATCACAAATCGTTAGTAATGCATATCATAATAGAAATATCCATCATAATTATAAATGCATATACGTCATGCATACATCCATAAAACCATATAAACATCACATATGATGCACCATCCAAAATAATCTATCATATATCATAATAATGTCCACCATATACATATAGTCCATAATGTCCATCAAAGTCCATGACATAATAAAAAAGTACAATGGCCATCAAAGTCCATGACATAATTAAAAAGGTACAACAACTATCAAATTCCATGACAATAAAAAGGTACAATGACCATCAAAGTCCACATGACATAATAAAAGGTA
Source organism: Sequoia sempervirens (assembly GCA_007258455.2). Lineage (NCBI taxonomy): Eukaryota > Viridiplantae > Streptophyta > Pinopsida > Cupressales > Cupressaceae > Sequoia > Sequoia sempervirens. The sequence continues at coordinate 2,963 of VDFB02204105.1, read as the reverse complement.
CAATGTCCCTCGATGAAATAATAAAAAAATATATGTATAGAAGAATATCATATGAATGGATGAATATAAAGGATCAAAGAATCATCTATCAGAGTCTATACATGAACTCTCCATATATGTATATTGTTTCCTACATATCTGTCAAAACTTAAGTACCTATCTCCATCCCCATCCCCACTATCTGTTGCTAGCTACATCAGCGCTAAGGTGACTCTAGCACACCTCTCCTCCCTCCTCCTCTTGGTGGCCCCATGTAGCCACTCAACCCTCGTAATCCTCCTAACCATGAGGTTTCTAACCATGACGACCCCACACTCCCCCTATTTAATAGAATGTATGGTGGTTCTCTCTGAGCCAGATCTAGAACTATAGTATAGTACATCCCCATTCAATATCCTGCCTCCCTCTTAGCATCGTCTTTCCCTATCACCATTTCTCATGTTGTATCCCTCTCACTACAATACCTATCCCTCTATGACTATAGCCAACCCTGCTCCAACTCCCATGCATCCTGGGCTAGCCGCATGCTAGCTAACTACCCCTCTACCTTTTGTACTTGTCCCTACATCTCCTTGGCCCATGTAAGGGCCCCTTCTCACTCTCTCGAGGACTTAGAACACCACCTCAGCCTCATCTACCACATGTTTCATCACATCCCTCTCCTACCACATATCCTCAAAAATTCTCTATAGCCGCTCTACCTCCCTCCTCAACCTGTCTACCTCAGTACCTCCCCCTTCCTCTTCCATTAGTTTTATACCTTGCATCCTCTTTACCTCTTCCTATAGTCTGTCCAAAATCACTTTCTAGGCCTATTCCCTTGCTAGTCTCACCATGGTGTCATCATCTAGCTATGGCTGATATATCACTAATGCCCTCTCACATGGGATTCCCTCCTTGCCCTCCTACATCCCCTCTCCCACCTCCACCTCTTGTATCTCCTCCTCCTCCCCATCAATCACCACATCCCCTTGCTTGATAATCCTCCTCTACACTCTCCTTAATGGTACCTCCTCCTCGTCATCATCTGCTACCCCATCCTCCTCTCCCTCTACTTCTAGCACATGTACCAATGACTGCACCCTCTATGCTATCATTGTCACCCTCTCTGACACCCTCTCCCTCCACCAGACAACTTATCTCTTCGTCACCCCGACATCATCAAGGCCACCTCTCCATGCCCCTCCCACCTCCTCAAGCTGATCCCAAATTTTTCATGCCTTGGCAACTAGCACACTCCACCCCAAACCTCTTTCCCGAGTGATGTTTTGGTACTGCTCCTCTAACTTTGGAATGTCCTATTGCACTCCAAACTATCATGTGACCTTGTGAAGCTTGTACATCTCAATAATAAATGGGTCTTTCCCAATCAAATAGCATTTTCACATCATGAATCCTCTTATAATTATTCCTCTTCCCTCCATGACCCAAAGTCATAATACACATATGGTCTCCATATGACCTGATCATTTGTCAAATCATCCAAGGACCACTGCCAAAAAGAAATACTCCAAACCTCAACATAATTCCTCTTGCCTTGATACTCAAACATGATTGACAAGTTACCTCCCCTCTTCTCTCCTCCCATAATATTCGGTCAAGCGATCTAGATATGCTGCTAGGCCCACACCTGTAGCAGTGTCACATATGTAATGTTGTGTGCTCAACTTTAGTATATTACATGCATGTCCCTAGATAGCTGAGGGGTATGTGTAGGATCATCATGGAAAAAGTAAGCCCTTAAGTGGCGAAAAATTCAAAAAAACTAGAGTTAGGCAACTTGACATAAAATTTTGAATAAGTTATCTATATTATTTAAAAAATATGTAAAAATAGAATATGTGGAAAATTGAATGTAGTTTCTAAACTACTAGGTTTATTTTGAAAAATAAAAATCTATTTGGTCAAAATTTGAAATTTCAATGTGCATAATACTTAAATTTCAAGGAAAAATAAGAAGTAGATGTTTGTCTTGTTAGGACTATAAAAATCTGATGATTTTACATGTTGATATCACTCATAAATTTCCAGACAAGTCCTACCATGTGCATTTTTCACCCATATTTTGTCATTTTATCCCATAAATCTATTGAGTCCTGCATTTTTCACATCATGGTCCATATCGGTTGAGAATACCATTATCTCCTTGACCCATTTTGTGTTTTCTACTAACATGAGTCTGTGTTGCCTATCGGCAAGAGTGATTTGATGTTACAGTGATCAAGGTTTGCATGTAGGCAGCTTTCGCAAGACTCTTTCTTTTTTTCAGTGACAATGGAGGATTCATATCAGCATGAGTTGGACCATCGGTATGATGTCTTAGTGAACTCATTATGTCTTTCTGATCGGCTTGAATGAGGATGTATTGGCATGAGTTGCAATGTCGATATAATTTCATGGAAAACTCTTATGGTCTCACCGAACAACACATAGAAGGATTTCTTCAACCAAACATGTTGCTCACGATATAACAATGTCTTGGTGACCTTGGTCGCCCAGACGCTCACATATGGGGTTTCACTTCAGTAAACATAAAGGTCGGTGAGTAGTCATGAGTGAAGTGTATATGTCTCACCGACGAAGCATAAAGGGTTTCTCTCAAATGGCTTTTGGTGAGAGGTTAGTTGTGTCTCGTCGACCGACAACATAAAGGGATGCGATATCGGTATGAGTTGAGGTTTTCGGCATGTGGTCTCGGCGAGTGACCTTCGGTCTCACTGATGGAAAACAAAAGGGTCTTTGTCGGCATGAGAATTGACTTGTCTCAGTGACTCGGTTTGGATGAATACTTTCAGTATGACTCAAAGCATTCTACGAGAGGTCTCCCCGATATCACAGGGCTATAGCAAAACACAAAGTGGACAAAAGGATACTTCTTGACTTCAACATAGTGAACAGAGTGTTACGACGATACATGTATAATGAAGGAATACATCTTGGGGAAACATAATGAGATTGATATG
>VDFB02204104.1:0-12912 GCA_007258455.2 Sequoia sempervirens | reverse complement strand
GAGAAAGTGAGTGAGAGAGAGAGATCCAAGAGAGGGAGAGGGGGTAGGAGGGAGAGTCTTGAGAGAGAGAGGGTAGAGGGTAGAGGGTTTAAGGGTTTGGGGTTTAAATGTTAAGAGTTTAGGGTTTAGGGTTATGGGTAGAGGGGAGAGAGATATAGGAATTCAAAGAGAGAGGGAGGGAGTGGGAGAGAGATAGAGGGTTAAGGGTTAAGGGTAGTGTTGGTTGTTTACAATAACTAGGTTGGTATTCTAATCTACCTATGGAATTGCCAATTCCAATCAAGGGCAGCTCGAAGGACCTGGACCAACTGACAAAGATTTTAAAGACCTCCTACACTTTGGGCTCTGCAAGACCCGGGAGGGTGATCCCTTAATGTGTTTACAACCTCTGCACCATTATCATAAACAACATTAACAACAACATATAATCTCATTTAATAGCTCAATATAATAGGATAATAATCGTAATAGAATTGGTCGCTCATCAAGAATATCAACTATTTGGAGCATGAGATAACTACAACACATTCACAAGGTAAAAATAGTCATTGATTTGGTAACTGTAGCAAGCTTGTAGAAGAAAAGAAAATAATCAACCATACAAATTAGTGCACAAGCAACCTAGATCGCCATATATCCATTGAGGGAGTCAAATTCATAAACATCTAAGGGTTACGCAGATGAACACATAACATATAAGATCCTTGAGAACATTGCTTTACAATTTCATCAACATGTATTCTAACCCAATACTACTTATCAAATCCTTATACAAAACATATCCACCTACAATCCCATTCAAGAATTTTAATTAATTCCTTGAATTAAATCCAAAGCAGAAATCATACACACCACAATAGTGAGATGAAAGAGACAACCCTTGATTATCTTATTCAAAATTAAGATATGCATGTACAATGGAGAGACATGAGTTTGAATCAATCATTTCAATTCAAATGCCAGTACTATCATAAAACATCAAATCCCCTCTGCAAAATAAAAAAATTTATTAGAGGAATAAGGGGACATCACTAGGCCAACAACAAACAATGACATAAGTTGTCACTTAAATGGGGGAGCATGAGACCATCCAAGACTTAGGAGAATAAAATTAAATGAAGGAAATACAATGATAAAACTAAAGGGGGCCAGACCTAGATGAAGCGATGGGACTTAAGATGTTTTAAAAACCCTCCCAAAAAGTAATGGCCAAATAGATCCTTCCTAAGGCGTAAGATAATACTAGGGTTTTACATGAAGACAAAGGTAAAACCCCAACCCTAGGATTTTCCCAAACACCATAGATGACTAGAGACATCAGGAAAGATAAAACTTTGAAGTTCCATCAAGTAGATGGTTAAAAGGGTAGAGGGGAGAGAAATGTGAGTGTGAGAGAGAGAGAGACTTGAGAGAGGGAGAGGGGGTACGGGGGTGAGACTTGAGAGAGAGAGGGAGGGAGGGAGGGAGTGGGATATAGATAGAGGGTAGAGGGTTTAAGGGTTAAGGGTGTATGGTTTAGGGTTAAGGGTAGAGGGGAGAGAGATAGAGGGAGTGAGTGAGAGAGAGAGAGACCTGAGAGAGGGAGAGGGGGTAGGAGGGAGAGTCCTGAGAGAGAGAGAGAGAGAGAGAGAGAGAGAGAGAGAGAGAGGATGTGCTGGTCAAGGGTTTAATTATTTATGGGTTAGGCAGAGGGAGAGACATAGGAGCGAGAGAGAGAGAGAGAGAGAGAGGGAGAGAGAGAGAGAGAGAGAGAGAGAGAGAGAGAGAGAGAGAGAGAGAGAGAGAGAGAGAGGGGAAGGGAGAGGGGAAGAAGGGGAGAGAGAGGGAGAGAGAATTAGGAGGGGGAAGGGAGAGGGGTGATGGAGCTTCAAAGTTTTACCCTGCCTTATGTCTTTGGTCATCCATGGTGTTTGGGAAAAGCCTAAGGTTGGGGTTTTACCTTTTTCTTCATGTAAAACCCTAGTATTATCTTATGCCTTAGGAAGGATCTATTCAACCATTAATTTTTGGAAGGTTTTAAAATATCTTAAGTCCCATCGCTTCGTCTAGGTTTGGCCCCCTTTTGTTTTATCATTTTATTTCTTTCGCTTGACTTTATTTCTCCTAAGTCTTGGATGGTCTCGTGCTCCCTCGTTTAAGTGACAACCTATGTAATTGTTTTTTGTTGGCCTAGTGATGTCCCCTTATTCCTTTAATAAATGTTTTTATTTTGCAGAGAGTTCGCATGACTGTTGATCAATCATCATTTGATCTCAGCCGTTCCCCGCCATCCCGCAATGACCCCACCACACTGTCTTGGTTGATCGTGATATCATGGGCGGGCGCCACGTGCCTCATTTGGTGAAGCCGAAGTAACAATGGAAATACTTTGGTAAATTAATCTCGCTTTAATACATTATGTAGCAGGTTACTAAAGCATTTGCGAGATGCACGTGTTTCAAATCAGTGAAGGTGTTATGATCTCGGTGGGGAAGATGCTTGATGGTTAATGACAAAGCTGGCGACTGTGTTAGATGAACTGGATTGATGATGGTTGAAGATCAACGGTTTCCTACCATAGTGTGGTCAGAAGTTGCGAGGTCTTTATTGATCGTGATATCGCGAGCAAGTGCCACGTGGATTTTGTTGGCAGCGTATAGTATGGTGGGCCCCTTGTTGCCACAATGGAGATTGTGTTAGCTTGATTTAAAGGCAGCCGTTTGATGATCTAACTAAGGTGAAGGATCGACGGCTAATATTTGAACCTGCATCAAATACGAATGGAGCTATTCGTGCAACGTGCGAGTGAGCTTTAATGGTGGACATGACATCTACTGCCCTGGTTTGATCAAAATAAAGCAACTATTCTTCTGTTTTTGGTATCATAAAGCATTCAAAACATCTTTGCAGAGTAGTCACAGAGTCGAGGATGAAGTCACAAGCTGTTACAACAAGGATTTGGGTTTCTGCACGTGCAAAGCCGTGAGTTCAATTTCTGTATCTCCTGGTTATTTTGAATTCGAATTTGGGGGAAATTTGTTGTGTGCTTGTTGTAGGGCTTATAGATAATGGTTTTAGGGCTATAGATTAACTGAATTGTGGGAAATTGAAAAGTTTTGTTCTATAATTTCATACTTTGTTTAGCCCTAGTCTGTCTAAGGCTTGAGATAGCAAGGAAGCCCTAGTTTACTCAAGATGGCACCGACAAAGCAACACTCTGGCCAGATTGATTATTTAAGTAGAAACCTATATGATGACTTCCTAGATCAATTTCCCTTGTCAAAAAATGATAGGGAGAAGGGATTGGTTTTGATGCGAGGAAAAACCCTAGGGGAGGGTTTAGTGTATAATTGTTCCAACATAAATGGTGCTAGGGTTCCTCTAATTTGCCCAGATGTTCGTGATTTCAGGCCTGGAAAGAGGAATCTCCCAACCTTTTCTGGACAATAATGATATGTGTCATGATACCAAATGTGCTCCCATGTGACTGTTTAGTCGATGTACACCTGCTGGCCAATAACGGTAATCAGAGATAATGATGGAAGGGAACTCATAGGATGAAGAGGGTGAATCTTTATGAGCTTTTGATTTGAGTGGGGAGCTCTAGTATGTAAATTGGTTCCTATCAATCCAGTGTTCTGTGCCAAGAGTACAGCTGTACCCACCTTCTAGCTAAGTTTCTCCCACCACGGGCGAAGTGAGGTTCATGACTCGGCATATCCCAGCACTGAACCTTCTGGGATTGAATTGTTTCTTGCAATAATTTTGCTTACTTTTACCCACTGTTTTACTTGGGCTCAATCCCCAACAAGATGTTTTATCAAGTACATTGAGTTCATGGGGGTGCAAATACAACACCCTAAATTCTCTGTTTTTGCTTCTTTGTTGGCTGAAAGGATACATGAAGGGCTGTTAAAATTGCATCAAAATGATATAGAAACCTAATTCTTCTGGTATTCTATGTTAGTGTATATGTTCTTGTACAAGAATGCTGATTTCTTCTATGAGAAGATGGAATTAAGGCAATTGGTTGATGGAGAAAGATTGCCAGTATAGATGTGGACTTCAAATTTATCATGTAACAGGGAAAACACTAGTTATGTGCATTTTGACAATTGTTTTGCTTCTAGATTGAGAGCCATGCTGATGGTAAATGTACCCAAGATTCCTGATGGACTACATGATTTCCCCAGACCAAAAGGGAGAAGGCCAGAATTGAAATTTTTCCATAACTAGGGTGACATTATTCCATACCCAGTCAACACTGTCTTGAGGGTGTACGGTTTTCAAGGGACCCCTCATATATTGCCATACAATGTGCCACCAAGGGTGGGATTTGCAGAGGTTATGTGGAAAATTGGTTGTATCCATGAGGACAACCTTACTGGGAAGGGTAAAGGAACGTTTTTCCTAGATTATACAGTGGTGTCAGATTTTGTCTTTTTAAAAGGAGGTTGGGTGCACTTTGGGAAATTCTTTGAAGACTATCATTTAAGGTGTGGTCCTAAGTGGCAACATGATCCTAAGGGTTTTTTTTCCCTTTTCAGACAAAGGATAAAAGGTGGTAAGTTTGTGCATGAGTTCAACTTTCCTGAGGACTTGATTAGAAATGAATTTGACCTCAGGAGTTGAACAAGGAGAAATGGATAGCTTATGATAAGCTATTGTCTATTGTACAAAAAATGGATCCAAAGTATGATCCATTGATGGAATTCAATCCATACCATAAGAAAATTGACTTTCTAATGGAGAACTTCAAAGAAATCATGGGAACTTTGAGGAATAAGAAGATAAACTTGGAGTTGAGTCTGGGTATATAGGAGCAAGGTGCTAGGCCAATTGAACTGAGGCCAACATACCAACCTATAGGAAAGAGGCCTATTTACAGGAGGAAAAGAGATGATAGCAGTGATGAGGAAGAAGAGGACATAAAAGGGAAACAAATAATGAAATTTCCTACACAACCAGGTCCAAAATTCAAAACGCCTGGGGCAATTAAGATCATTGATTTGGAATCATCACCTGAGGATAGTCCCTCACCACTACCATTTGAGCCAAGTCCTAAGAGGCAAAAAACTGATCAACCACATCAGGTTTTGGTGGATGAAATTGTTGTCATTGATTAGGACATGTAGATTGGTATGCCTTCCCCTCCTAGGTCAACTGAGTTGGTTCTATCCGATTTGGATATGAAAGGTAAATGTGTGCAAGATGCAAGAATGGAGGCATGTAAGGAGTTTCTAGATGATAATGCATTTGTAAAAACTCCTGTCTTCTTACAATTGGTATGGAGAATGAAATTGAAAGAATACCAGGATAAGTGTAAGAAGAGAAGGGAATTGAGACCTGTTAGGTCAGACCAGGAGAATGATGATGAAGTGAAAGCTGAATTAATGGATGAATTCAAGAACATCACTCCTGAGGAAGGGAGAAAGATGGTAAGTCAGGCTGGTGTTTTGATTTTTCCTGAATGGGACATTGTAGATGCCATAGTTTTTAATGCTATTCTGAAGTCCAAGCATCCCTTGCAAGATTCTGAAGAAGAGGTCAAGGAAGCATTGCAAGATTCTACTTTCAGTGAAGAATATGAGACCTTGGCAATTTGGGCATTGGCCCCCTCAAGGGAGAAAGCCAAATGTTACTAATATTAGCCCAAATTTAAGAGGGTTAATAATAAAGAGGGATTCAAAGACCTCAACCACTGAGGCCACTAATTTGACTGTAAATGTGGCCAAATTGGCCCAAAAGATTGCTGAAAGAGAGGAGGCTGAAAAGAAAAGCCTAATGGAGAAATATAATATCTTAATTGAGGAATATAGCAAGATGCATCAAAGGAATGTTGAGCTGCAGACTGAGGTGGATAGGTTAAGGTACAAATAGATTGGGGAGACATCAAGTGCTCCAGGGATCAGTACATTGCCTTCCCAATCAGGGCCAGTGCCTCCTGCTTCTCCTATTGTTTCCACACCAGGGTCTCCCAGTCAAACTCCTTCCCTCAATCCTTCTTTGGAACAAATTGATGAAAAAATGGAATACTCTGTTGATCCTTCGAAGAAGCATATAATGCATAAAATTGAAGAATTACAGGCATCCTTGAAGGTAAGTGAGGAAGGAGCCCTTCTAAAACAAAAGGAGGTTGTTACTGCTGTATTAAGGCATCTAAATGAGAAGGTTGATAATAGATTGTCATCTATATATTCTTTATATTCTTTATTATTAGATGCAATAAAGAATATTGATAGGGATTAGGAAATAGTGATACCATTAATTAAAAATTGGATCCCTAGGGCCAATGATTTAGACATAATGTATAAGGCCTCAAGGTTTGATATAAATAATAGGCCCCGGTCATTAAGGCCTACTCAGGTGTTAGTTAAATCATTGCAAGGTTTTCAGACCTAACCAGATGAATTGAGTAGGAAGATCATGAAGTTGGTGAAGAATTTTGATGATTGGGGCAACACATTGTTACTTGACATAATTGATGAGCAGGGGAATATCGGGTCACTCCAACAGTGGTAGGATCAGGCAAATGAGGTCATCAATGATCAAATTAAATTAATTTGTGATGACTCAGATTATGATTTATTTTTGAGCTATATGGACAAAATCATTAGCACCAGATCATTCTTAGAATATTTTGAAACAAAAGCAAATCAAGTAGCAGTTAAATACACACCTTATAATGTCAAGGTGAATGAGGTAATTAATTTTGATTGGCCAACTGATGAAGAATACCAGAAATGGGTAAATAAATATTTAACTAAGGAAGAGTAAAAGGAGTGGGCTGCTAACGGTTGGCAAATCAGTTGTTGTAGTTGCAACGAATTCTAGTTTTATTTTTGGTGGCAGTCTGGGTGTGAGATTCTTGAGGTTTTTTACTGCTGCATCAACCATTCTCAGTGAGCACTATGAACAAGAAGATTCTCTAGGGTGATTACTGTTGTAACAATTTTTGGAATATCACCAGGTGTTTTAATTGGCTAGTGACAAGTGTACTTTCTGGCCCGATGCTTGTTTTCTCCTTCATTTTCTATAAGAAGGATTTCAAGGACAAAAGTATGTGTTAGCAAGTTAGATATCTTTGGTCGAGTCTAGGTAGAGTTGCAGACAAAATTGTAAAGTTTGATGGTTTTAAGGAAAATGCAATTTAGGTTTTGAGTCATTCTGTAGTAGGTTTTGAATTCATGGGGATTTGATGTTTTATGACAGTATTGGCATTTGAATTGAAATGATTAATTCAAACTCATGTCTCTCCATTGTACATGCATATCTTAATTTTGAATAAGATAATCAAGGGTTGTCTCGTTCATCTCACTGTTGTGGTGTGTATAATTTCTGTTTTGGCTTTAATTCAAGGAATTAATTAAAATGCTTGAATGGGATTGTAGGTGGATATTTTTTGTATAAGGATTTGATAAGTCGTATTGGGTTAGAATACATGTTGATGAAATTGTAAAGCAATTTTCTCAAGGATCTTATATGCTATGTGTTAAATCTATCATAAACCCTTAGATGTTTATGAATTTGACTCCCCCAATGGATATATGGCATTGATCTAAGTTGTACTAATGCTGTATGGTTCGATTATTTTGTTTGTTTTTTACCTAGAGCTTGCTACAAATTGCAAATCAATGACTATTTTTATCTTTGCATGCAATGTGTTGTAGTTATCTCATGCTCCAAATAGTTGATATTATTATTGATGAACAGCCAATTCTATCGAATTATTATCCTATTATGTTGAGGCTATTAAATGGAGATTATGTCATTTGTTGATACAATGTAAGTTTATGATAATGGTGCCAAGGTTGTAAATGCATTAAGGGATCACCCTCCCGGGTCTTGTAGAGCCCAAAGTGTAGGAGGTCTTTAAAATCCTTGTCAGTTGGTCCAAGTCCTTCGAGCTGCCCTTAATTGGAATTGGCAATTCCACTTAAAGGCTAGATTAGAGAACCAACAATTGATAAAACAACCAACAAAGAAGAATGAGAGAGAGAGGGGAAAGGGAGAGGAGAGGAAAGGGAGGGAAGTTCCTTGGGTGCCCATTGTTTAGTAGGAGAAATGTTTTGTACCTCAAAGGACACCGATGCTCGCCTATGCTCATCATCAAGAACGAGCCCCAGCAAGAAAAATTCCCGTCGCGTTCCAGGTACCGTCCTAATCTTTTGACCTCCTAGTTGATGTCCTCTTGGACATACTACATGTCGCAGCTTTCCCTCTTCCCTATAAACTTCTTTGAATTTCCCTAGGTCAAGGGAAGGCGGTCGATAAATGCCTGTTGGTGGTACTGCACTCATAAGGATGTTGGATGAAGTTCTTTCCTTGGTGATGTGATCGAGGTGACATTATGATTAATCTATCATTTTTCATTTGCTGGAATTTCCGCGGGTTATAGGTAGTAAAGTCTTTGATAGATTGCAAGTTATTTATTTACTACCGTCCAAATGTGTCCATCACAAATCAAATCTACTTAACATTTTAACTCCCAAACTCTGTAACAAGTGTTAAATATGACTATGGTCCACCAGTTACACAACCAAGGCCTCAAATGTATTCTCTAATTGTAATCAAATAAATTTTTCTCTTCATTCAAGTAAATAAACTTGAAGGAAACACCACCAAGTGGTTTATTGGACACCTGCATGACTAAAAATAGAAAAAAAATTACATTTAATTTCCATATGTCTAAGAAGTGGTTATGAGGGAGTGTGTACTAGGCCTGGTTAAGTCATCATAAGTTTATGGTTTGGCAATAATTTTTTTTTAAGTCATCTTAAATCTTCCTATGTCTAATTGCTAGGAGACTTTTGGTATGTTTTAAGGTAGGATGATTGATAAAAGAGCCCAAAGAGCCTTTCTCCATGGTATCCAGGTACACATAGCTTGGCGGTCTTCTGCTATATGAAAGTTTGGTTGCTATGATTTAAAAGAACTTTTAGCTAAAATTTATTCATTTAACCTAAGGTTTTTCTCCTTAATGCACCATCATTGGAAAGTATGATCAAATTCTTCTATTATGAAGAATTGAAGTCTATATGCCTCCCAAATGAAAATCACACTATAAATGTTTGTAAGGATAAAATGACTAAAAGCATCAGGTAGGAGAGAATCAACTTTGAGTTCTTCAAAGATTATATTCCTCTATTCATAATTTTTAAGGGTTGTGTGTGGAGGAGGTTATCACTACCAAGAAGGGAGGAGACATTTCCTTGTGATGGAACTTCAAAATTTCTCTTTGTGTTCCATTTTTTTATCTTGCCTTATGTGCAGTCATCTATGGTGTTTTGGGAAAGGTTAGGTTTTGCAACACATCTTCATGTAAAGCCCTGGTGTTTATCTTACGCCTTAGGTGGGATCTTTTGGGCCATTACTTTTTGGGGAGGGTTTTAAAACAACTTAAACCCCATCGCTTCATCTAGGCTAGGCCCCTTTTGATTTATCATTTTATTTCCTTCACTTGACTTTATTATTTCCTAAGTCTTGGATAGTCCTATGCTCCCTCGTTTAAAAAACAACTGATGTCATTGTTTAATAATGTCCGGCTGAGTGTCCCTGCGTTCTTTTTGGCAATTTTTATATTTTGCAGAGGGACAAGTTTGTGTGAACGTAGATCAATTATCATTTGATCTCAGCCGTCCCCCGCCATCCCATGATGACCCCACCACACTGTTTTGGTTGATCGCGATATCACGGGCGAGGGCCACGTGTCTCATTTAATGAATCCGAAGAGATGATAGAAATACTTTGATACATTTATCTGGTTTTAATACATTATGTAGCGGGTTACTAAAGCATTTATGAGATGCATGTGTTTCAAATCAATGAAGATGTTATAATCTCGGTAGAAAAGGTGCTTGATGGTTAATGACAAAGCTGGCGACTATGTTGAATGAACAAGATTACTGATGGTTGAGATCCACGGTTTCCCGCCATTGCGTGATTAGAATTTGCGAGGTCTTTATTAATCGCGATATCGCGGGCGAGTGAGCTGCCAGTATTCAAAGAAGAGGGATGATTTTAAATTAAAAAATGATTTTGATTGCTCTAAGCGCATACTGACGCTTCAGTTGCAGAATGTAACGCGCCCATGCAAATATAAAATCAATTTAAAATTATAAAATTAAATACAAAGAAACTATAATTAATTTATTATTACACATAAAAAAAAGTTTTAAAATTAATATTAGGGTTAGAGTTAGAAAAAGGGTTAGGGTTAGGGTTAGGGTTAGAGATTAATTAGTCTTAGGGTTTGATTACAGTTAAGATTCAACTATGGTTAGGATTAGGATTCAATTGATGTTCAATTAGGGATAGGATTCAATTAGGATTTCCATTGGGGTTGGGGTTCAATTAAGATTAGGATTCAATTAGTGTTAGGGTTCAAAAGGGTTCAATTAGGGTTAAGGTTAGAATTATAGGATAAAACTTTGGATAAAGGTTAGGATTAGGGTTGGGGGATTAGGACTCAACTAGAATGAGGGTTAGAATTCAATTAGGGTTAGGGCTACGATTAATTTCAAGCTTGGGTAAGGGTTAAATTAGCGCTAGGTTTTAATAAGGTTTAGGATTCAATTGGTATTACAATTAGAATTCGGGTCACCATTAGAATTAGGGTTAGTATTAAAATTATAATTATGAATAGAGTTTGAATTATAGCTAGGGTTAGAATTAGAATTAGGGTTATAATTAGGGTTAGGGTTATAATTAAGATATTCTTTTGGGTTAGAATTCAATTAGGGTTAGGTTTAAGTTTAGGATTAAAATTTAATTAGGGCTAGGGTTCAATTGGAGTTAGGATTCAATTAGGGCTCTAAGATAAATCTTGGAGTCAACATTAGGGTGAAGGTTGGGGTTAGGGTTAGGGTTTCAAAATGAATCTTGGGGTCAACATTAGGGTTAGAATTAGGATTAGGGTTTGAGTTATGGTTTGGGTTTAATTAGGGTTATAGTTCAACTATGGTCAGGGTTAGGATAGGGTTCAATTAGGGTTGTGGTTAGCGTTAGTGTTATAGGATAAAACATGGGGTAAAGTTTAGGGTTGGGGTTGGGGTTAGGGTTAGAATTCAAGTAGAGTTAGGTTACGATTCAATTAGGGTTCAATACAATTAGGGTTAGGGTTAGGGTTAATGTTAGGTTAGGGTAATAGTTCAACTAGGGATTTAGGGTTAGGGTTTTGATAATGGTTCAACATTAGGGTTATGGTTAGGATTATGGTTCAATTAGGGTTTTGATTAGAAGCTACAAGTTAATATTAGGGTTAGGGTTGGAGATTAATTAGTATTAGGGTTAGGGAATTATTACGGTTAAGATTCAACTATGGTTAGGTTAGGATTCAATTGATGTTTAAAATTAGGGTTAGGGTTTTAGGATAAAGTTTGGGATCAAGGTAAGGGTTGGGGTTAGAATACAACAAGGATTAGAGTTAGGGTTACAATTACAGTAAGGGTTAATATTAAGTTAGGATTTAATTAGCATTAAGATTAGGGTTTATATTCAATTAGGATTAGGGTTAAACTAGGGTTAAGATTAGGTTAGGGTTATAGGATAAAGCTTTGGGAAAAGGTTAGGATTAAGGTTGGGGTTAGGGTTAGGACTCAACTAAGGTTAGGGTTCAATTAATTTTAGGAACAATTAGGGATAGGGCTAGGATTAATTTTAGGCTAGGGTAAGGGTTCAAGTAGGGCTAGGTTTTAATAAGGGTTAGGGTTAGGGTTCAATTAGTATTACAATTAAAATTAGGGTTAGGGTTTAATTAGTGATATGATAATGGTTAAGGTTTAATTAGTGATATGATAACGGTTAGGGTTTAATTTAGGTTAGAGTTAGAGTGTAATTAGGATTAGGGTTTGGGTTCAATTATGGTTAAGGGTTCAAGTAGGATAAGGATTAGGGTTAGAGTGTAGTTATGATTAGAGTTTGGGTTCAATTAGGGTTACAAAATAAATCTTTTATGTTAGTTGTAGGGTTAGGGTTAAATTAGCATTAGGTTAGAATTAGGTTTAATGTTAGGATTACAGTTAAGGTTCACTTAGCGTTAGGGTTCAATTGTAGTATGGTTAGGGTTATGATTTAATTAGGATCAAGGTTCACTTATGGTTAAGGTTAGGGATAAGGTATAATTAGCGTTAGGGTTAGTTAGGGTTATAGTTCAATTATGGTTAGGGTTAGGATAGGGTTCAATCAGGGTTGTGGTTAACGTTAGGGTTATAGGATAAAACATGGGGTAAGGTTTAGGGTTGGGGTTGGGGTTAGGGTTAGAATTCAAGTAGGGTTAGGTTAAAATTCAATTAGGGTTCAATACAATTAGGGTTAGGGTTAGGGTTAATGTTAGGTTAGGGTAATAGTTCAACTACAGATTTAGGGTTAGGGTTTTGATTATGGTTCAAAATTAGGGTTAGGGTTAGGATTATGGTTCAATTAAGGTTTTGATTAGAAGCTACAAGTTAATATTAGGGTTAGGGTTGGATATTAATTAGTATTAGGGTTAGGGTATTATTACGGTTAAGATTCAACTATGGTTAGGTTAGGATTCAATTGATTTTTAAAATTAGGTTTAGGGTTTTACGATAGAGATTGGGATCAAGGTAAGGGTTGGGGTTAGAATACAACTAGGATTAGAGTTAGGGTTACAATTACGGTAAGGGTTAATAATCAGTTATAATTTGATTAGCATTAAGATTAGGGTTTATATTCAATTAGGATTAGGGTTCAACTAGGGTTAAGGTTAGGTTAGGGTTATAGTATAAAGCTTTGGGAAAAGGTTAGGATTAAGGTTGGGGTTAGGGTTAGGACTCAACTAAGGTTAGGGTTTAATTAATTTTAGGAACAATTAGGGATAGGGAGAGGATTAATTTTAGGCTAGGGTATGGTTGTTAGAGTAATAAGTTATTCCACTTAATTAATTAACCAATATGATATAATTAATTAAGT
>VDFB02204103.1:0-10701 GCA_007258455.2 Sequoia sempervirens | reverse complement strand
AAAAGGATGAATAGAAAAACCCATGATACTCACTCAAAAAGAAAAAATTAGAGACTAAAAACCTCAGTACTAATAAAGTAGATCAAATAATATCATCTCACGCAAAAATCCTTTCTAGGTGCCAATATTTCCAAGTAATTAAGCAAAGTGTGAAAACACAAAATATTGAATAAAGTACACCTAGGGTAGATTATGGAAAAATTACATGTATAGATTTTAAGAGCTTTGAATTCCCTTTCCAACGCCACTTGGATCGTGAAAATCAGATATATAAGCAAAAAGTTATGAGCTCAGAAGTTCAAAATGAAGATTTAACTTTGACTAAGAATAACAAAAAAAACTAGAAAAATCTAATAATAACACCTACACCACTACAAAAGTTCGCAAAACTAGCTCTCCAACGATATCTCGTTTGCCCGATTTTGACACTTTATGCCCAAGTTATGCCAAAAAGAAAAAAAACTACTCCTTTAGGGAAAACTAGGGTTAGGAGGAGGGCAAATGACCCAGTCGTACGATGATGTCAGCCTGACGTCATGATGATGTCAACAAAATGCACCATTAAATTTGACGGTTGTCGCTAGAAAATCATACTTGCTCTGGGTAATCTTCCTCGGTCGTTGAATCATCCTCGAGGTAAAATGGAATATTCTCTAGGGAAAAAAATATTTTCATTGGCTTCCACTGGGCTGCCACCAAATTCTGTAGGGCCTGGCCGGGAGGTTCGAGGGTTGGAATCTCCTGAAGGTGCCACCAACTCAAGGTTGGGCTGGACCTTTCAAAGGATTTCATAATTGTGCTTTAATGCATTGCCATTGTACTCCAAGAGGATGTCAGCTTTTATAGTAGGGTACAGATTGTACCCTGTGAAGCAAAAATTGCTACAATTTTATTTTATTTTTTGAATTTTTTTTTATCACAAACAATTTATTTTTTATTTGCATGCAGGATAAAAATAAAATAAAAACTTTAGAAATTTTTTGATCAATGGAGAAAATTTGAAAACCAAAAATTTCAAACCCTATACCTGTGTGCACACAAATCGAGGCACCTAGATCAGTATGGATCTACGTACCTCTAAAAAAGTTTTTCTTTTCTTGCAACTGCTCGGATTTGAGCAAAATGACATGCTATCTTAAGGTTTTCAGCCACTCCAGACATGATGGTGATGTCCTTTTTTCTCCATGATGCACCAAAAAATTGCTCAAGGTCAGATCCCTCTAGAAATTGAATAGGTGGCTATAGATTTGGGCTCTAATACCATGTTGGAATTGACTAATTCAATCCACAACTCCCATGAAACACCTGCAAGTGATTACCTATCACAATATAAAAAGGATCAACAAGCAAGATTGTGCTCAATAACATGAGTAGTATTATTGATGCAACTATTGGGCTCAATATGTTGCCATAGAGAATTGATAAATAATTACAATGAATCAATCCCATGAAAAGGATGAAAAGTTTTATCCCTAGATTAGCTTTAGATTAGAACATGAAGTAAGTGTCCCCATAGGAATGAATGGACAACATGTCTAATATTAGGCCTGACCATGCAAAAAACCAATTAATTAAAGAAAATAGTGAAGCAAAAGCACTCCCATGGGTATGTATGGATCATCATGGAAAAATGTGCCCTTAAGTGGGCAAAAATCAGAAAACGTGAGTTAGGAAACTTTGACGCTAAAATTTGAATAAGTTATCTATATTCTTTCAAAAATATGTAAGAATAGAATCTATAGAAAATTGAATTTCGTTTCTAAACTATTGGGTTTGTTTAAAAAATATATATATCTATTTGGTGAAAATTTCAAATTTCAATGCAGTAGTACTTAAATTTCAAGGAAAAAATAAGAAGTAGGTGTCCGTCTGACCACCCTGAATCCACAATAAAATGATAAATATCTTTTATGATTTTTAGATATATAAGTAGAGGACTCATGCCCCAATGTGATGCATATTTTGCAATTTCCGATCACAAATAATTAATTATGAATTTTTATTCAAATTTTAAAAATATAAAACTCAGATGTCCGACTAATCTTTAACTTGGTCAAACTTCATGAAATTCATTTTTCTTTTATAATCCATTATGTGAAGTACATAAATGTCTCCACATATTTTGATTCAAAAAATGCTATACCATGAAAGCTATAAATGTTTTTCTAATTCTATCAATCAGAGTTTAGTCATAATTTGAATAGAAAATGACACAATTACTTATTAAATTCAAAGTAAAACATATAATTTAGATCATTAAAAGCTGAGAATCTCCTTTAAAACCCTTTTCATTTCCTTTTAATAATTTTGGGTAAAAAAAATAGTCAGCCACCTACATATCCATCATATATTGCCACTTTTGGGCCCATCATGATCCTCAAGACATACCCAAGTTTAGCTTTCTATGTAATAAAGCATAAGTAAACTCCAACTAATTAATGATTAATTAATTAATTAGGTGATGAATTCATTACTCTAACATAAATGAGGGTCTTTTGGTCACGGTTTATTTCTTACAAACCCCATTTACAAATCCAGTACACTATGTGCTCATTTACTATTTTCAGTTATTTCTCACGGTTTATATTTTGTCATTTATTTCATAAAGGGCTCCTTTATATTATGTGTCTCTTGTTCATTCAAAAAATTGATATAAGCATGATGAACCATCTGTTACATATTTATTAGTTAATTCGTAGAACACTTCTTTATATTCAAAATAATTTTACACATCGTCTTGCATTTTCATTATATATATGTGTGTGTATCCTTAGGCTATCTAATACAACAAAATAGCATTCATTTACTATAAAATGTGTTAGTAATTATTGTTAAATTTTTTACTTGTGTTGAAATATCAATACTTTGTATCATATATTCTTTGCTTAACAACTTACTTTTTCATTGTACTCTGAGATGTTCACACAAAGATATACATCTATACATAAATACATACATACATACATACATATATGTGTGTGTGTCTGTGTGCGTTTATATGTAAGTATACATATAATTACACACACACACACATACATATATCTATACATATATGTATATATCTATTTTTGTACATATATATGTGAACCCTTGATGGTTTGTTGTTATCTACTCTCCATGGTTTGAGGTAACGACGAACATCAGTCTCCTTTCAAAATGCAAACAATGGTACTCCTAAATCTTTTTATTTAGCATTTTTGGGGTCCCCTAAAGGGTTTCATGGCTATTTGATATTTTTATACACATAGCAAAGCACCTTACATATATCATCTTACATTTTCATTATATTGTTTGAAATTTGTCTCCTAGATTCCTTACTTAATAGCTCATATTTTCATTGTATTTTTAGATATTTCTTTGTTAATTGATGGAAGCCTGCATTTTATATATACATTTTATGTCATAAAATGGTATACGAAAACATGCAAATTAATTATATATGTATGTTTACACACATATATATGTATGTGTATATATATATCTATATATATGTATATATATGTATATATGTATATGTATATATTTATATATATATGTGTGTATATGTGTATATGTATATATGTATATATATATATGTATGTATGTATATATATATCTATACATGTATATATGGATGTACATATGTGTCTATATATGTGTGTGTGCATATAATGAATCTTAAGCTTTGAACACTTCAATACCTTTGAAATGGTTAATCTTTCATTTTCATATGTATGACCACATATAAAGATATTTATATGTATAGATAGATAGATAGATACATATATGTATGTATGTATGTATACATATGCATATGAATCTATCAACTACTTACGAATATGTGAAGTTTAAATTTACAATTGAACACAAAATAATATTTTGCATTCTCCCATTTCTTCCATACACTCCCAACATCTTCAAATGCAATGACTTTACCTTTTTCTAATTGTTCGATATCACCATAATAGGATGCTTCTTCTTCATCTTAAAAAGGGTCTTCCCCAAATCATGTAGGAAATAATGGAATCATAGCTTGATCATCCATCAACGTATCATATGACCCAAAAAGCTTCCTCTTGGCCTCAAAGGGCATATAATCAATGTTAAGCTTTGAATACTTCAATACCTTTGAAATAGGTAAGATTTCATATTCATATGTATGACTACATATAAATATATGTGTATGTATATATACATATTGTGTTTCCAAAAAATATATAGTTGGACATTTCTATGCTCACTTGAGTCTCTCTCATGGAATTTTGCTTGATTTTGCCTAGATTTAATGTTGTAATGTGGTCAACACATTTGCATTAGGTCTTAGACCCTTGTGAATCATTAAGAACTCTAAGATGTCTTGTAAAAGTGTTGTGAAGTGTTGTAACCCACTTTCACACTTTTCTAGGACCCTTTCATTATAATTAACTTAAATAACCCCTTTTCATCACTTACCAAGTCTTATTTCAAAGTGTTGTAAATACTTGTAACAAACTCTCATGCTTTCCTAGGCTTTTCATCACTAATTTGACCATTTCTTATGTTTAAATGACCCCTTAATGCACTTTTCGGCTCTACTTAAGTGTATTTTTGAGAATATTCCCGTTAAGCCTTATTAAATACACTTCAATCCCTAACACCCAATAAAATTTCTCTAGTGGGACCAAGTTGCCACCTTAGGCGACTTAGTCTCACTTGGCACAAAAATAAAAATAATTTTAATTTTCTAGTGGTATTTTATTCTCTTAACCTTAAGGTCAGCCTATGATGTGTTATTTTCAGGAAATATTGTAAAATCAAGTATAAATAAAGGGTTTTTCTCTTATTTTCACCCCCAATTAGTTTAGTGCATTCATTCACACATTGGCTTACTTTCATTCATAATTCTCAAGCATTTAAGGCATCATCAAGCATCCATTGGAGCATCTTCTTGCATATGTTCATATTTCAACATCAAGGGTTTCACAATTTTGTGACACTGCATGTTGTTTATTCATCACTCTCTTTCTATTTCATTTAATTTTCTAGGGTTTGATTACCAAATTGGGGTTTGACCAAGGAAAACCCCTATTCTCTAACCCTTAACCCTTTTCCCCCTCTTTGCATGTATTTTTTGTAGGTCTTATATGCATTTTGTCAAAGAGAAAGGTGTTAAAAAGTGGTCAACAACTCATCAAAGTCATTCAAGTCAACAAATCCTTAATTGAAGCTTGGAGACCTCTTTTCAACCCATTTTCTATAGAATCTGAACCAGACACCTGTCGAGAAGGGAAGTGCAAACATAAAGCTACAGATTCCTGCACCAAATTTTCCAAGATTCCTAGGTGGACTGAGTTTCCATCTATGGTGAATTAGTCCCACTACCAAGGCTGAAAAGTGATTTCTGTATTTTTGGACACCCATTTGGCATAAACCTTTTCTGACAGAATCTCCTTAAAATAGGACTATGTCCTCCAACATGGCATAAGTGTCCTAGTTGGATTCAACAGCAAAATCTATAGGATTATAGAGCCTCTCCACATCACATTTTATTTTCTAGGTGCACCTCTCCAATCTTGTTCATTTCTATTACTGTTTACTTACATTATTAGGTCATTTTGCATACATCACTATGTTTTCAAACAACTTGCATTTCTTAGGTTTTGCATCAATATTCATTATCTTTAATTAGTTCTTTGCATTTAGAGCATTGCATTTAGACATATTTCAATCATACTAGCATTAGTCTTTAGTGAACCTCCATGTTTATGTGGGATACCTTTCTCCTTTTAGATGAAAAATCCTAGAAGTGTGAGAGAACCCTCCTACAAAAAATTGTGATTCATTTTGGTGAACCCAACTTTTGAACATGTTATTTCTAATTTTAAGTGCATCCTAGGAATAACTTGCATCAACATTGCATTAGGTTTTGCATTGTTTAATTTGCATCCTAGAGTTTTAAAAATTGTATTAGTGAAAAGCTCATATAGCTTGCATTTTTGCATTACATTTCATTAAAATTTCCAAACATTTTTCATATTCATACTATGGTTGCATCTGAAAGTTTGAAAAACATAAAATTTCATTTAATTTTTTTTGAAAAAACTCAAAAAAATCACTACTGGGACTAATTTGCACCTTGGGCGACCTAGTTCTTGTGCACATTTTGCATAGTACTTTCTAGCATTTTCTGAGCATTTTCTGCATTTTTGTTTTCTGTTATTGCATTACTATTACAATTTCCAGAATTGTAGTTATCAACTTTTTATTGCTCTTAGTTTATATTGCATTTCAATTAACCCACTTTTAGAAACCATTGCATGAGTTTTTGGTGTCCTATTGCTAATACCTTAGTGAGAAGAAGCTCAAAACTCATGTTATCCCATGATAATACACACATTGTGGATCTTGGACTGTTTAAAGCTTCCACTCCTAGTATTGTAACTAGTACACTAGGCATGGACCCTTCCTTTAGCAACTCTTTCCCTTCCAATAACATGCAAGTTGACACATTGAACGATCCTAGTACACTAGGCATGGACCCTTCCTTTAGCATCCTACAAGACAAAATCATTAACATTCATGAGGACTTAACACATCTTCAACATAATGTTTGTCTTGAAAACATTTCAACCACTGCATTCCTGCAATAGAGAACATCCATCGCCTACTTGAATGTGACGAAGGCTTAGATGTTATGAAAAAAATTGTTGAGATATACCATAGACATGTTCCTTCCACCTCTAGTACATCTCAACTAGCAAACATTGTGGTTAGCGAAGGAGGACCTTACACTCTTCCTCCTTCAATAGTAGCATCCATACCTACCTATACCACTCCTCAAGTCACAACCATAATGCAATAGGTTAGTAATGTGATTCCTTCCTCGACTATTCCTGGTAGCATTCCTAATTCTTATGTGGCATGACATGTTCTCTCCTCCTCCACCATACCATCTATAACGTCACAGCCAATGCCCAAAAATATCATCAGGGTAAAAACACAACTAACTTTTTTTTTAACACAATATTACAAAAACACCAACATTTAACTCCGATGCATGTGCAAGGATAATTAATTGCATAATTAAGTAACGTCTTTTGCACAAAATCATCTTCAACATGCTGCTCTAGAGTAGGGTAAGGAAATGAAGATGGTTCAGGGTTGTCTCCGAACATAAGGTTTACTAGTATAGTTGACCATCACTTTTACATAATAGGTTGTGTCCATGTTGGGCCACCATAATATGAGTTCTCATATGGGAAGGGCATGTAAGTATCATCAATTTGATTTACTATTAGACTTATGGATTGATTGATGGAACCTTGTTTATCTTGTTTGCTCTACCCATTTTAAACCATTTGGCCGAAATTGCTAAAATCTACCTTGAAATTTTAATATCAAAATTCAAGTATGAGAAAGATGAAACACTACTTTACTTGTTATCCCTACTTCTTTTAGCCATACCGACGATATTATTGAAATCTACCTAGGACCATTTCACCACGAAATTTCAATATATGGATAATTAAGATATTTATAATTTATATGATAATTATTGAATTCCCATCGTGATATATTTATTATTACTCCTAATATTTAATTTTGCTAATTTAATTATTATAAGCAAATAAACATGTATATAATTCTATATATATATTTATTTTCTAAAGAATATATATAAAATTTACAAAACTAAGAAATAATTTATAATAAAACACATTTTAAATTCCTTTAACATTTCATATTATTTATCTCCCTTTAGGAAGATTATAAGAAGAGGCTTATATGAATATATCTTCTTAATATATATATATATATATATATATATATATATATACTCACCCATTGAATTCCTTCCCTATTTATTATGTATTAAAAGTCATAAAATGTAATAATCAACTTAACCTACTTTTCACCTATATCTTTCCTTTATATTTCTCTATTTTAGTTTTTTTTTTGGTTTATCAATTTTTATATTATTATACTATTACCAATAAATAGATGAAGTGAAGCTTATATATTTTTTAAACCTAATAAGAAAAGGATTGGTCCCACGATTCTTTTCCCATGTTGCTTTTTATTAATTTATTTATTTGGAATCAATACATTCCTCCTCCTTTCAAGGGGGAGTATGAATGCTTAAACTTTTAAAAGAACATTCAATAAAGAGATTTATGATGAGATGGGCTTACTCAGGGAGTACGTGGGGACATTTAAGACATACATTTTAAATCATGTTATTTACAAGGTATCCTAACACGTTTATGGGAAGATAGCAAAACTTTTAAATAATACTTCCCCTTTTTAGTTATTGACTTCACACAGACTGTATTTACCAATAGAGTACGACCAGGCTTAACACTTTGCTTACAGGTTTATTAAATCTCTCTTATCTCTATTATGAAGACTAGACTCTACTCTATACGCCATGTATGTATGTCCCAACCTACCTACACAACGTCCACCATTCTTTGCTTCTATGATTGATGACTAGATAATAAAATGGGAAGGATCCATTGGCAGGTTTCAAAAGCATTTATTAGGTTACCAGCTTACCTTCCATTCTCATGTAACATCTAACAACAACTTTATCCTTGATTCAAAAACTCGTGAGAAGATCAAGGACACCTATCTCAATCTTAGCATAGGATCGCTCAAGGATAGTCAGAGGTTACAACTTTTAGATTATGTATCCAATACCGGGTAGTGGCATTTAAGTTTCTCGTTCTTCTAGCTGCTGTCAAGATCTCTACAGCTAGCGAAGTCTGCCAATTCTCAACTCCCAAAAAAAATAACTATTATTAATAATTCCAATGCGTTCCGTTAGGAATTAAACTTTGTCTCCTGATTTCAGTTGGCCCCATCTATTCAAGCGATGGATGAATACAGTGACAATCTACGTACAATCTGCAACCTTTGAAACGGTGCTCTATTCCCCACCAAAGTTTCAAGATAACCGTAAGGTAGGTGGGTGCGGTCTGATAACTCATTAAAGAAGCTTGCACCAACAACCATGGACGTGTGGGAGTTACCCAATTATCATGCTGAGATTTCTATTACGGTGTAGTATTTTAGTTTATTCTTAATATGTTTCCCACTTATTTTTATTTCAACAATTTGTTTAGCAACAATCACACGCCTCATATTCTCTATGCCTGTGGTAAACTTCATTATAGCTCAGAGTACATTATTTGATCACTGCTGTGATTTACGGTAATAAGTATTTTTTTTCTGAATTGTTGCTATCACCATGACTTGTTACTTTTGATGATCAATTAACTCTAGAACGTTGAGGAGTCA
Source organism: Sequoia sempervirens (assembly GCA_007258455.2). NCBI lineage: Eukaryota > Viridiplantae > Streptophyta > Pinopsida > Cupressales > Cupressaceae > Sequoia > Sequoia sempervirens. The sequence continues at coordinate 1,443 of VDFB02204103.1, read as the reverse complement.
TGCGAACCAGCTTGACCTCGTTATTGTGGATTATTAATTGGATGGTGTCTTGTATTACTTCTAGGCTCATTCAAGTTTAGGGTTTAGTATCACACTGAATCTATCGTTCTCATCTGTTTAGTTGTCTGGTGCAATCCACAGTGTGACATAGATGTTACTATGTACATATCGTGCTACTATTTTGTAGAGACTGCGAAGTGACTGAATAGTGCGTGGGCTGAACAAGGGTTGTGCCAAGGTGGGAAGAACTAGCTCGACCCTGTATTCACTTCTCCATTCACTTTACTTCATGATAGGGAGAAAGACCATTGTGACGTAATAATGGCCATGAGGATTCTCTGTAACCCATCAGTTAATTCAACACAGAGCTCCCTTATTCGCTGCAAGGCCTCTATTGTGGCATTACTTGCTTGCAAATGATGAATACTTTTATATGTAAGCTACCTTCTATAATTACTATGCAGGAATTCTAAACAGTTAACTAAACTCTTAAATATTCAAGCGACCTAGCACTTTGTTGTGAGTTTTCTATTAAACTGAGTTAACTGTTTAGCACTATTTTTTTTTTATTTAAAGAAATTCTTGATAAATATAAACAGATATCTATTTCCTTTATAATAAGGTGATATTATTCATTGAAGGTGATGTACAGTAGTTTAAAAAGATTAATTATAAATTACTCTTTTATTTCCTCAAATCTATGGACAAAATTTGGGTGTCATTTTGTTTAACTACGTTTCCCATATCTACAAAACAAACATTATCATTTTTTTAAATAAGCATTTTCTAAACATTCTATAAATCAATCATGAGCATAGGTCTTAGAGAGTTTGTAAGAAGAGAAATGCATTTAATTCTATTCTATTTTAATTCCATTGTTATTCACATAGAGGATGGCTCCAATATCTTAGAGGCATAAAAAAAAAACTAATCATATAATTAAAATAACCATTTTAATGAGAAGCAAAGACAAATACCCATTTTTTTGTATGATACACAACTCACTCAACCCATTTATTCTCTAAAAGAAAACTCCATGATAAATTAAAAAGACCCTCTTTATCTTAAGTATAAATATATTAAAAAAAAATGTCCACCCTAATAAAATCCTTTTTACAATACCAAAACTTTCCATTGTGATAACTTGAATACATGGCCTTCTAGATAGCATATTTCTTCTCTTACATAAAATTCTTTTTGTACCCCAAGAAGTAGAACTTACCACATAATACCATTTACTTAGGCTTTCATCTCTAGCATACAATAAATGACAAATCATTGTACAACTTCTTGCTCTCCACCCTACCATAATGGTGTCATGGAGCCTCGTGGGCTCTAGCCATACCCCCGAGCAAGGAAACATGTTAACTCCAAGATGATAAATGGAGTCTTCTATAAATTTACAAAGGATTAAAGTGTTACAACATCAATTACATGCCTAAA
>VDFB02204101.1:0-12936 GCA_007258455.2 Sequoia sempervirens | reverse complement strand
GTGTTCAACATGTTGAGCATGAGTCTATAACAGAAGTTCAGGAACATGATGTGGACCCATCAAGTAAAAAGAACCACTCTAATGTTCTTTTAATTAATGAAATACTTGTAATAATAATAATAAAACATATCAGTTTAACATTTCTTTCTTATTGTAGCAGATCCCCCCTTGCAGCGGCGTCCACGTCATGAGCAGACAACTAGGCGTACATTAAGATCAGAAAAGGGAAAGCAAGAGGGGGATCGATATTGATTGAGAAAATGATCGCCTACTTCAGCTTTATGGCTTTAAAAAGAAATAAAAAAAAGTGATTGTAATCATATCATGGCAATATATTTTTGGTATATATAAAGAATGAATGTTATATATGTTAATGAATGAATGTGAATATATTAGTCATGAATGTTATATGTTAATGAATGAATGTTATATGTTAATGAATGAATGTTATATGTTATTAATGGATGAATGAATGATTAATGTTATATGATTGGGTATGGGGAATTGAGAGTGATGTGAGGGGGTGGGGGACGGGCCAAATGAGTGACCGTCACGTGGTTGGCCATGTTAAGTAGAAAATATTAAACTATTCTCGAAACAAAGAGAAGCTCAATAAGGTAATGCACTTTTCAATATAAGAAATACATCATTTGAAGCATCAAACCAATATGCAGTCTATATGTATGATCATTCGTCAGTCTCTGCGATGGTACATTTCAATGAATATTTATTTTTAAAAAAATTGCATTGTTTCATCGCAATTTTGACGAAACCCACCGACGAATCACAAAAAGGGTTTGACAAAGTTTCTATAGCTACGACGAAGGTTTCATCATAACTCCTTGCCCATTGCGTTGCCATTTTGATGAACTTTTGGTGTTGTTTCGATGCTACTACTTGCCCATTTCATCATAATTTTGATGCACTTTTGGTGTTGTTTCAACACGCTAGTCCTTACCTATTTCATCAAAATGGCGACAAACATCTGGTGTTGTTTCGATGCTACGCCTTACCCATTTTGTTGAAATTGTGATGAACTTCTGGTGTAATTCGTTAGTGGATAGATAAAGTTTTCATCAATATTCTGACAAAAGTCCAAGTCATTTTATGATGTCGATGACCAATGAATCGGTGCTGTTATTTCGATGTTTAATTCGTCATTAGCCTTTCGATGAAAAACCAGTGATGAAAATATTTTCATCGCTTGTCCAAAAATATTTTCGTCACTTGTCTAAAAAATATTTGTCGAATGACCACGAACATCCATCGGAAAATGGTGTCAAATTCAGTAGTGTTTTATAGCTACCCAACCCATCCCACCATTTCAGAGCCAAATAAAGTCCCCATATTATGCATTACATTAGGCTTTGAATTCAAAATAGAGGACTTCATCAAAATGGAACTACGAAGACTTACCAGACCAGTTCGACACTACACAAATTCCAAACTATTCACCTCCACTCGAGGTTTCGAGATCTTGTTCAGTGACTTCACCTTCTTTCATGGCTGAAGTCCTTTCTTTTCTTGTCACTCCTCCCAAGCTATTTCCTTCCAGTCCACAATTGTCTTTTCCAAATCTATGAGCTTTGTGCATATTTTCAAATACATCCACCCTCGTTCTGCATTCTTGCACCAACAATCTTTCGCACATCCCTCCAACCATCATATGAAAAGGTGGTTTAGATTAACCATCTCAGGGCCTCCTCCATCTCTTCAATCCTCCTTCACAAGCCCCACACTAGGCACAACTCTCTTCAGGATCTTGTCCATATCCTTCAGGTACTCCATCGACACTAGCGTTAGCATTACACGCCTCACCTCATCAACCGACTCTCCAAGATTGATACCCCACACCATCACTAGTGAATATATGTCCATATACGTTCGATATCTATGCAGTAGATTCTCAAACCCATCTTCCAGCATGATCTCCACCACTTGAGCCACCTTCTTATCTTTGAAACTAAAAACACCTCACAGTATTTTTAATGAGGCCTTTCCCATAAATGGGTCTAGCTTCTTCGGTGAGGAAAGTGTAAAGCTAGCGTCCGTCCCAGCTCTTCCCACACGGCTTTCTCTACCACCCACCATCAGATACACCCAACCAGTCCTTACACACTCAATTTTTAGAGAAATCTCGGTTGGTATTTCTGAAATAAGCATCAATTTACCCACTACACCAGCCAAATTCAATAAATATGGGCGTACCATTGGTGCCGCCACCTCCATCTCATTAATGCCTATCTATTCATGAGGAGCTTTCTTACCTTGCTTCGTACTCCATACTGCAACTTTTTCATCAAAAAATATCACCCAAATCCTCCACATTTAATGCTCTTAAATCTTCGAATAGAATAACGTCTACTTCCTCAAGTGTGAGAGCCCATTTTGAAAGGATGTCCGCTTCCACATTCCCCATAAACTGCATATGACTAACTTCAAATTCTTCAAATAGATCTAGTTCATCATAAATCTTCCCTATTGAACCCTGGAGGTGCCATGCATCAATTTTCAGGTTGATAATTGCCTGAATTATTATTAATGAATCTCCAAGTCCACCTTTAGGATTCCTAACCTTCTTGCCAATTTAATTGCCATTAGAGCTGGTTTAGCTTCTGCTACATTGTTTGTCCCATCTTGCAGTCTCATTGCTCCAAATGTGACCACATTTCCATGCTCCAAAAGGTCTTGGGTTTCCCTTTTCTGCCCCATCAAAATTAAACTTCAACCATCCTTCCCTTGGACTTTCCCATTTTGCAATCTCAGATTGACAATGCGTTGGATTATCCCAACCTTGCCCCTTAACGAGCCTAAAAAAAGATAGATTTTTTTGAAAAGTACAAGTAGTAGAGGTAACATAAGTAAATTTTTTGAATCTTTTTATGAAAAATGGGATAAATGGGTTTTGTAGAGAATGTCATTCTGAGTACACCCAGATCTTCCTTTTCTCGAAAAACTAATATTTGACGAACATGCAAAAACCCCTCAAAAATAGAATCTACGAAACAATATTTTTTGGGAAAAACGAAAATATGGGTTTTATAGGTACTCGTGTGCTCAAGAAACCCAAATTGTCTGGTTTTTGAAAAAATAAGTTGTTCTTGAAAAAGATAGATTTTTTTGAAAAGTAGAAGCAGTAGAGGTAAAAGAGAAATTTTTTTGAATCATTTTATGAAAAATCTAAGAAATGGGATTTGTAGAGAATGTTATTCTGAGTACACCCAAATTGTCCTTTTTTTCAAAAATCTAATTTTTCACCAACATGCAAGAACACCTCAAAAATAGAATCTATGAAACAATTATTTTTGGGAAAATAAAAAATATGGGTTTTATTGGTGCTTGACAGCTAAAGACACCCAGATCGTCCATTTTTTTTAAAATAAGTTCTTGAAACAGATATTTTTTTTTGAAAAGTAGAAGTAGTAGATATAACAAAAGCAATTTTTTTGAGTCCTTTTATGAAAAATGTGAGAAATGGGTTTTGTAGAGAATGTCATTCTGAATAGACCCAGATCGTCATTCTCTTGAAAAATAAAATTTTCACCAACATGCAAGAAACCCTCAAAAATAGAATCTACGAAACAATTATTTGTGGGAAAATAAAAAATATGGGTTTTACAGGTGCTCGTGTGTTGAAGAAACCCAGATCATCCATTTTTTGAAAAAATAAGTTGTTCTTGAAAAAGATAGTTTTTTTTTTTTAAGTAAAAGCAGTAGTAATAATAGAGGAAAATTTTATGAATCTTTTTATGAAAAATATGAGAAATGGGTTTTGTAGAGAATGTCGTTGAAAACCAGGATCGTCCTGCTGTTGAAAAACGAATTTTTCACCAACACAAAGAACCCTCAAAAATGAGATCAGATGAATGGACGATGGATGGACGAAGGAACGGACTGGATGGGATGGAAAAGTGATAAAGCGGTGGAAATGCGAGAGCAAACCACTGTCTTTATGAAAAATCTGAGAAATGGGTTTTGTAGAGAATGTCGTTCTAAGTAGTCTCAAATCGTCCTTTTTTACAAATACTAAATTTTGAACAATATGCAAGAACCCCTCAAAAATAGAATCTACAACACAATTTATTTTTGGAAAATAAAAAATATGGGTTTTATAGGTGCTCTTTGTTTTAAACAGACCCAGATTGTCCGATTCTTGAAAAAATAAGTTATTCTTGAAAAACATTGATTTTTTAGAGAAGTAGAAGTAGTAGAGGTAACAGAGGAAAATATTTGAATCCTTTTATGAAAAATTTGAGAAATCGGTTTTGTAGAGAATGTCGTTCTAAGTAGACCAAGATCATTCCTTTTTCAAAAAAATAATTTCTCACTAAACAAAAAATAGAAGGTTCACGAAACCCGATAGAAAATACGCATACAAAATGAATGACTACAGTGCAATCCACAATCGTAGTCACCAAAGTTGATTGATGGCCCATGAAAACTCAAACACGAGCGGTTTACTAATTGCAGCTATAACTCAATGAAAAATGAAGGTTAATCCACAGGCGTAGTCACCAAAGTTGACCGATGCCTAATGAAAACTCAAACACGAGCAGTTTCATTAATGCGGCTTTAACTCAACAAAAAATAAAGGTTCACAAAAGGTGACATAAAATACACGTACATAATGGACAACTACACTACAATCCATAATCATAGTCACCAAAGTTGATCGATGGCCCACAAAAACTAAAACACAAGCAGTTTCCTAAATGCGGCTATATCACAAAAAAAATGAAGGTTCATGAAAGGCGATAGAAAATATGCGTATAGAATGCACAACTACAATACAATCCACAATCGTAGTCATCAATGTTCATTAATGCCCCACAAAAACTCAAACATGAGTGGTTTTCTATTGATGCCATCGATCAATTTTGGTGACTACAGTTGTGGATTGCACTATAGTCCATTCTCTATGCTTATTTTCTATCGTCTTTCGCAAGTATTTGTTTTTTGTTGAGTTATAGCCGAACTAAGGAAATCGCTCGTGTTTGAGTTTTCGTGGGCCATCAAAGAACTTTGGTGACTACAATTGTGGATTCACTGTAATTGTCCATTCTTTGCATTATTTTTTTATTGCCATTCGTGAAACCTTCTGTTTTTTTGTTTGAAGGTTATGAGAGCATTTAAGAAGGCTCTAGTTTGAGTTTCATGGGCCATGTCTTGACCAACTTTGGTGATAAGCTTGTGGATTACAATGTAGTTGTGCATTCTCTACGAGTATTTTCTATGCAACACACTAACTTTCACTTTAGATTGATTCTGAGTAGCACTTAGCATCATTTTTCGTGTTTGAGTTTTGTGTGGGCCGGCCAGAGGCTGGTGACTACAATTTGTGGATTACGCTGTAATTGTCCATTCTGCCTGAGAATTATTTTTATGTCCTTCTTCGCAAAACCTTCATTTTGTTGGTTCATAGGCGTGTTAGGAAACGCTCAAGTTTGGCGAGGTTTTTGTAGGCCATCAGATCAACTTTGGTGACTTCTTGTGGATTAAGCATTAGGTTGTGTGCATTCATAGTAACATTTCCTTTATGACATTCATTTTTTGTTGAGTTATAATACATTTAGGCTCCACTCATGTTTAATGAGTTTGTGAATTGTCGATGAACTTTGCTCATTATTATTGTGGATTAATACTATGAAGTTGTGTGCATTTGGCCATGCATAATTTTAATCACCTATCATCAAACTTCATTTTCTTGAGTTACATAACCTGATTGGAAAATGCTGCGGTTTTCTAATAATGATCAAAGTGGTGCGCTGGTTGGAACGGAACGGTTTTTTGTCACCTTTCGTGAACCTTCATTTTTTGTTGAGTTATACCTGCACTTAGGAAATTGCTCATGTTTGAGTTTTCGTGTGCCATCCATCCACTTTGGTGACTACGATTGTGGATTGCACTGTAGTTGTCCATTCTCTACATGTATTTTCTATCACCTTTCGCGAAACTTCATTTTTTGTTGAGTTATAACCTCATTTAGTAAACTAATCGAGTTTGAGGTTTCGTGGGGCTTCGATCAACTTTGGTGACAACGCTTGTGGATTACATTGTAGTAGTGCATTCTATATGCGTATTTTCTATCACCTTTCGCAAACATTCATCTTTTGTTTAGTTATAGTGGCATTTAGGAAACTGCTCGTGTTTGACTCTTTATGGGCCATCAGTCAACTTTGGTGACTATGATTGTGGAGTGCACTGTAGTAACCCATTCTATACATGTATTTTCTATTTTCTTTCGTGGGCCATCAATCAACTTTTGTGACTATGATTATAGCCGCATTTAGGAAACTGATCGAGTTTGAGTTTTTATTGGGCCATCAAATTACATTGGTGACTATGCTTGTGGATTAGATTGTAATTATGCATTCTATACATGTATTTTCTATCGCCTTTTGTGAATCTTCATTTTTTGTTGTGTTATAGCCACATTTAGGAAACCGCTCATGTTTGAGTTTTTGTGGGCCATCGATCAACCTTTGTGACTACGATTGTGAATTTCTCTGTAGTTGTCCATTCTATACACGTATTATCTATCGCCTTTCCGCAGACCATTTTTTGGTATATAGTTACATTTGAAACCACTTTCGAGTTTGAGTTTTAAATTGGGCAATCAGTCGCTTTGAGCAACGTTGCGGGTGCTATGGATTGTGCATTTCACAACTCATATTTTAATACCTTTGCTGCATTTTGTTGGGATGGCGTAGGAAACTGTCGCCAGGCGGTTTGGGCCGTCAATGAACTTCGGTAGGGTATGGATTATTACTATACATGTATGCATTCTATATGCATATTCTATCCGCCCTTTCGAACAGCTTCATTTTTTTGTGAGTTATAACTGCATTTGTGAAACCCATGTTTGAGTTTGGTGGTCCATCGGCGACTTTGGTGTTTGTGGATTGTACTCTAGTTATTGCATTTGGCCATGCATACTTTCTATCATTTTCTGAACCTTAATTTTTCGTTGGAGATATAGTTGGACCGGAAACAGCTAGGTGTTTGAGTTTTACGGTAGTGGGCCATCGATCAACCTTGGTGACTACAACTGTGAATTTCTTTGTAGTTGTTCATTTTGTACATGTATTTTCTATCACCTTTTCTAAACCTTCATTTTTCATTAAGTTATAGCCACACTTAAGAAACCAGTCATGTTTGAGTTTTCATAAGGCCATCAATCAACTTTGGTGACAATGATTGTGGATTTCACTGTAGTTGTGCATTTTGTATGCATATTTTTAATCGCCTTTCATGAACCTTCATTTTTTGTTGAGTTATAGCCACATTTAGGAAAACGCTCATGTTTGAGTTTTCCTAGGCCAACGATCAACTTTGGTGACTACGATTGTGTATTACACTGTAGTTGTGCATTCTATACACATATTTTCTATACCCTTTCATGAACCTTCATTTTTTGTTGAGTTATATCAAAATTTCGGACACTGGTCATGTTTGAGTTTTTTGTCATCCATCGATCAACTTTGGTGACAATGATTGTGGATTGTACTATAGTTGCACATTCTATACGCATATTTTTAATCGTCTTTCACGAACCTTCATTTTTTGTTGAGTTATAGCCGCATTTAGGAAACTGCTCATATTTGAGTTTTTGTGGGCCATCAATCAACTTTGGTGACTACGATTGTGGATTACACTGTAGTTGTGCATTCTATATTCGTATTTTCCATCACCTTTCACAAAACTTCAATTTTTGTTAAGTTATAGCTGCATTTAGGAAACTGCTTTTGTTTGAGTTTTTGTGGGCTATTGATCAATGTTGGTGACTACGATTGTGGATTGCATTGTAGTTGTCCATTTTGTATGCTTATTTTCTATTGCCTTTCGTGAACCTTGTTTTTTGTTGATTTATAGCCGCATTTAGGTGTTTGAGTTTTCGTGGGCCATCAATCAACTTTGGTGACTACGATTGTGGATTGCATTCTAGTTGTCCATTCTGTACAAATATTTTTTTTTTGTTGAGTTATAGCTGCATTTAGGAAACCATTGTGTTTGAGTTTTCATAGCCATCGATCAAATTTGGTGACTACCATTGTGGATTACACTGTAGTTGTGCATTCGATACACGTATTTTCTATTTCCTTTCGCGAACCTTCATTTTTTGTTGAGTTATAGGCACACTTAGAAAACCGGTTGTGTTTAAGTTTTTGTGGACCATCAATGAACTTTGTTGAGTACGTTTGTGGATTGCACTATATTTGTCCATTTTGTAACACATTTTCTATTGCCTTTCGTGAACCTTCTTTTTTTGTTGAGTGAAAAATTAGTTTTTCGAAAAAAGGACGATCTGGGTCTACTTGGATCGATTCTATTTTTGAGGGGTTCTTGCATGGTGAAAAAGTAGTTTTTCAAAAAAAGGATGATCTGGATCTACTAAAATGACATTCTCTAAAAAACCCATTTCTCATATTTTTCATAAAAGATTCAAAAAAATTGCCTCTCTTACCTCTACTGCTTCTAGTTTTAAAAAAAAATCTATCTTTTTCAAGAACGACATATTTTTTCAAAAACCGGATGATTTGAATCTTTTCAGCGAACGAGCACCTATAAAACCATATTTTCAATTTTCCCAATGAAAATTGTTTCGTAGATTCTATTTTTGAGGGGTTCTTGCATGTTGGTGAAAAATTAGTTCTTCGAAAAAATGACAATATGGGTTTACTCTGATTGACATTCTCTACAAAACCCATTTTTTACAATTTTCATAAAAAGATTGATAAAATTTGCATTTGTTACCTCTACTACTAGTTTTCAAAAAAATCTCTTTTAAAGAACAAATAATTTCAAAAAATGGATAATCTGAGTGTCTTTAGCACATGAGCACCTATAAAACCTATATTTCGATTTTCACAAAATAAATTGGTTCGTAGATTCTATTTTGAGGGGTTCTTGCATTTTGGTGAAAAATTAAATTTTCAAAAAAAGGACGATCTCGGTTTCTACTAAGAACGACATTCTATACAAAATCCATTTCTTAGATTTTTCATAAAAAGATTCAAAAAAATTTACTCTGTTACCTCTACTACTTGTACTTTGAAAAAAATCTATTTTTTTCAGGAACAAATAATTTCAAAAAATGGATGATCTGGGTCTATTTAGCACACGAGCACCTATAAAACCCATATTTTCGATTTCCCAAATAAACTTGTCTTGTAGATTCTATTTTGTGGGGGTTCTTGCATGTTGGTGAAAAAATAGTTTTTCAAAAAAAGGATGATCTGGGTCTATTCAGAATGACATTCTCTACAAAACCCATTTCTCATATTTTTCATAAAAAGATTCAAAACATTTGGCTTTGTTACCCCTACTACTTCTACTTTTCAAAAAAATCTATCTTTTTCAAGAACTAATTTTAGGAAAAAGGATGATTTGGGTGTTTTAGCTGTCGAGCACCTATAAAACCTATATTTTTTATTTTCCCAAAAAAAATTGCTTCATAGAATCTATTTTTGAGGGGTTCTTGCATGTTGGTGAAAAATTAGTTTTTCGAGAAAAGGACGATCTAGGTCTACTCAAAACGACATTCTCTACAAAATCCCATTTCTTAGATTTTTTATAAAAAGATTAAAAAAATTTGCCTCTATTACCTCTACTACTTTTTAAAAAAATATATCTTTTTCAAGAATAACTTATTTTTTCAAAAAATGGATTATCTAGGTCTCTTTAGCACACGAGCACCTACAAAACTGATATTTCGATTCTCCCAAAAGAAATTGTTTCATACATTCTATTTTTCAGGGGTTCTTGCATGTTGTTGAAAAATTAGTTTCTCAAAAAAATGATGATTTGAGTTTACTCATAACGACATTCTCTATAAAACCCATTTCTTATATTTTTAATAAAAAATTTCAAAAAATTTGCCTCTGTTACCTCCACTACTTCTACTTTTCAAAAAAATCTATATTTTTCAAGAACAACATATTGTTTCAAAAACCAGACAATCTAGGTCTCTTGAGCACACAAGTACCTATAAAACCAATATTTTTTATTCTCCCAAAAAAAAAAGTTTCATAGATTCTATTTTTTAGGGGTTCTTGCATGTTGGTGAAATATTAGTTTTTCGAAAAAAAGGATGATCTGGGTCAACTCAAAATGGCATTCTCTACAAAACCCATATATCCCATTTTTATAAAAAGATTCAAAAAATTTGCCTCTACTCTATTGCTTCTAATTTTCAAAAAAATCTATCTTTTTCAAGAAGAAGTTATTGTTTTAAAAAACGGTTGATCTGGGTTTCTTTAGCATATATATGAACACCTATAGAAAAAAATGTTTCATAGATTCTATTTTTGAGGGGTTCTTGCATGTTGAAAAATTAGTTTTTTGAAAAGAGGACGATCTGGGTTTACTCAGAATGACATTCTCTACAAAACCCATTTCTCAAATTTTTCATTAAAAGATTCAAAAAATTTGCCTCTGTTACCTCCACTACTTTGACTTTTCAAAAAAATCTATCTTTTCCAAGAACTTATTTTTTCAAGAACCAAACGATCTGGGTCTCTTGAGCAGACGAGTACCTATAAAACCCACATTTTTTATTTTCCCAAAAAAAATTGCTTAGTAAGACCATTTTGAGGGTTCTTGCATGTTGGTGAAATATTAGTTTTGAAAAAAGGACGATCACGAGGTCAACTCAAATGACATTCTCTACAAAGGCAATATGTCAGGGCATGTGCAGGATCATGGTATGCCAAAAGTGGCAATGGAGAAAAAAATACGTGTTTCTACGACTCAAAAACGCGAAAATGGTGAGTTGACTTTTTGGAGCTGGGGTGACTACCGAGGCAGAGGGAAAACTTAGTTTTAGGAATCGGATATCCGATTTTGTTGAAGTATATATATAAAAAAAACTCATTCTGATCCAGACAAAGGGAAACTTAGTTCTAGGAATCGGATATCCGATCCAAATCGGATATCCGATTTTGTTGAAGTATATATATAAAAAAAGGCCCGCGACCAACACTCATTCACATTTGTTTTCGGCTCATCGGCGGCGGGTGCACAGTGGAGAGCAAAATCCAATATCCGATTTGGAGTCCATCTCTAACAGGTAAAGTTCTTTATTTTTTATCAAATTTTCAATTAGATTTGTTTATTTTTAGTTGATTTTTTTCAAAATATTGTTTTTTGGTAGAAAAACTAGGGTTTTTTGGTAGATTTACAAAAAACCATAAAAAATTGAAGAAAAATAGTAAGAAACTACTTTTTTTAAAAATGTAATGGCTTTCCATAGCATACAGACATTGAGAGCAAATAAAATACAAAGTTCAATCCATGAATTATAGAAAATAGATTTTTGTTGGTTATATTCATATCGCTGATTACATTGCACAAAACATACTACAACTGCATAAATATCAAATGGTGACAGTTGTCGATGCTACCACATTTTTCATACATGTCTACCAAAGCATTTTATCAAACAGTTCACTGCCTTGCTGCTATGGCTAAAACCCTAAAGCAGGTGCTTATGAACAAGTTATGGATGCTTGGAAAAGATGTATCAAAGCAATAATTAGGGGGGCAATAGCATAGACAAAGGTAGGCGTTTTACCAAAAATGCCACCGAAATGTGGTCTCATGGTGGATTGGAATGCCATGACAATCCATAACAATTTGCTTGTCATGGCATTCGTTATGGCATTCCATCACCACATGAGACCACATTCTTTGGCTGACCCAGAAAGTTCACTACCTTTATGCTACCACGTCTTCATACATGTCTGCAAAGCATTTTATCATTGACGATTCGGCCATTGCTATGGGTAAAAGCCTAAAACAAGTGCTTTCGAACAAGCTATGGATGCTTGGAAAAAATCTGCAAAGCATAATAGTAAGCAATAACATAGATAAGGCGGTGAATTGTTTGAAAAAATGCCTCAAAGAAATCACGGAGTCTCACATTGATGGAATGCCATGTGACCCGATCCGCCTTAATTTGCTTGTCGCTGGCATTCATCATAACATTCATCTACATGAGACTACATTTCTTTGAGACTTATTTTTTCAAAGCGGTTCAGCGCCTTGTCTATCACTACCACATTTTCTATACATGTCTACCAAAGCCCATTTTATCAAATAGTTCATTGCTTTGTTGCTATGGCTAAAAGCCTAAAATAGGTGCTTTCAAACAAGCTATGGATGCTTGGAAAAAATCTATCAAAGCATAATAGTAAGCAACAAACCATGGTCTCATGGTTTTTTTTGCGTGAAAATCAGCTTAATTTTATTCACGTTTTTTTGCAAATTTTAAACACATTTTTTTGGCGATTTTGAAGTTTGAAACGGAAAAAAATCATTGACCAAAAAGTCAATGATTTTTTCAAAAAATTGGGGAAAAAATCGTCCAACCTGCAGATTTTTTAAAAATCGCGATTAATCGGGATTTTTTGCAGATTTATGCTTCACTGATTACAACAACAAATTTGAAACTTAAAACAAAATCAAACCAATAGTAAACATCCAAAATACCTTAAACATAGTTCATTAATGTTCACTATTTTAAATACACCTATACTACAAAACATTGAAATACTTGGAAAGTACAATGGTAAAAAATATCCTAATAACCATTTGTTAGTTTTTACTACCTTGTGTAGAGACTTTATTTTTGAAGATTCACTCATGGTGAAACTCTTTTCTAGATCATTGAAAGATATGGCCTTGGATTGGTTTTGTTCATTGTCAAACAATCAATTACCTCCTTTACACAACTCATTAATGATTTCCTCCAACACTTTCAAGTGAACATCAGTCCTCAAGTTACCTTAACAAATTTAGTTCATTGTAATCAAGGACCTAAAGAGAAAATAAAAAATTTTATGAAATGATACTAATCCCTTTATTTGAAATTCTCCTATAGTCTTCAAGATGTTGACATTCAAAGGGTGTTTATAGATAACTTACAACCTAATATTC
>VDFB02204099.1:0-45925 GCA_007258455.2 Sequoia sempervirens | reverse complement strand
ACTCCCTCGAGTACTCTAATTCTTAGACATCCTAGAGATCCTTTAATTATTGCACCACCTATGGCTAAAATCATCATTTATCCACCCTCACAACAACCACAAGCTCAAAAACCCGTGCTTATATTAGAACCACCTAGAAGGTAACTTGATAATGATAATGTTTCACAACAACCGAGTTACAATACCATTTCTCATACATATAATACTAGAAACAATCCGCAACCAAGATAAACAACTCCAACATCCCTCCCATTGCCTCTACCTATCTTGCCTAGTGCTCCTCTTTTTCCCTCATATAATGGAAAGAAGTATGATATTTTTGAACAACTTAAGAATAATCTTGCTAAGATATCCTTATGGGACCTTATTCAAGCCTCACATAGTTATCATAACATGCTTCAAAGTTTTTTACAACAAGTTACTACCCCTCCTAATGTGTAACCAAATGATGTGGTGGCCAAAATTCAAGTTATAACTTCATTCAACTCAAACATTACTTTCCATCAAGATGAGTTACCTTTGTTAGAAGAGAAAAAACAAAATGAATCTTTCATGATAAGAGCTCACATTAATAGAATTGGGATAAAGATAACTCTTGTTGACAATGTCTCAACCCTTAATGTGTGTAGCATAAACCTTTTGGATAAGATTGACTTAGAAAAAAGCCAAATAAAACCAGATTTTTTATCCATTATGGGTTTGATAACGTAGGAAAAAAACCATTGGGTGTGATTATATTACCTATTAAAGTTGGAAAGGTAACATTGCAAACTCTGGTCTATGTTATGCCTCATGATCTATCATATAATCTTCTTTTAGGAAGGTCATGGATTCATGAAGTGAATGTGGTTCCTTCTACTCTTCATCGTAAAATGAAGTATGTCTACAACAACAAAGTGTATACAATCAAAGTTGATCCTAGGCCTTACAGTGTTTTACAACTTGGAAAAGAAAAGGAAAATCATTTGAAAACATTGACACCAACTACACAAGTGGAACCCATGCAAGTGAAAGAAAAAGAGAAGCATATTGAATAAGTCATGAAGTTATTGGAACATGATTGGGGTTCCTTAGATTTTACACCTACATTCATGGGAGAATACAAGATCATAAACAAAGAGTCTAAAAAGGGAAAAGAAAAAGTGGAAATGTTGACACAAAATTCAACACAAATTTTGAAAGCATCCACTTCAACCACTTAGAAGAATAAACAAATTACACAAAAACCTTTGATGAAGTTGATTATGAGAAACCACCGAATCTAAAAGAAATGAAAAATCTTTATGGAAGAGGTTATGAACTTATGAAACAACTTGGGTATAGTGGAAAAGGATGTGGTTCTAGAGAACAAGGTATCTATGTCCTTATAGAGCCTAACATACAAGAAATGACTAATGGTATTGGTTATTGACCCTCGAAAGAAACAAACAAGCCTTAACTCAATATCAACACTCTTACAAAAGATTCTTCTAAGACAACTTTAACATTAGCGAATCCTGAACTAATAGAAACTAGTGGTCTTGGTTATTGTCCTTCAAAAGAAATAAAAGAAACAGAGAAATCTTTGCTTAATATCAATGTCATCATGCAAAACACTAACAATTGGAGTTCATTAGATTTTACACCTTCCTTTAAATAATAGTAAAAAATTTCATCATCTAAAGAGTCTTGTGTAAGTATGACTCTTTGTACTAAGAAGAGATATATTTGTCACAAAATAAAGGAACATCTTCTACTATTGATCAAGAAAGTATCTTGTTGAGACTCCTCCAAGATCATTTTCTATCTCTCTCTCCAAGAACATGAAATAAATTTTACTATGTAAGAGTTCATTTTGTGCATATCATAGAGTTCATGCTCATTCTACTAATGAGTGTAAGGATTTGAGTAATAAAATTCAACATCTTAAGGATTGTGGTGTTCTTCCTTGTGTTGAAGCACCTAGTTCCTCTAATTGATATTGATTTTCATTCTATTATGTTTCTAATCAATCACCTTGGCTCACCCTTATCTTGCACCAAGTGGGGGAAAGGGGTTAGGTAGCCTTGTCCTTGTATGGCACTTGTCGTTGTCTCTTTGGCTAGTTGACCACCTTCTATGAATATATAAGAGCAGGCTTGGGATGTAGATGACATTCCTTAAGTTGGATCACATGTGAAGTAATGTGTTATCTTTATTATTGCATTTTGGGGGAAACCCCTTATTCATGATGCAGTTTCATTCAGGAACATATTACTTGGCATAGGGATTTCCAAATAAGCTCTCATGTATTATTCTTCTTTAAATTGGATTGCTCACAACAATGGTGTTAGCAATTACTTTAAAGTGGGGGCATCTATCTATACTCATGTTTCACTATGTGATTTTCTTTATTCGTGTTGTGTCCTTTTCTTGGTGGTATCATTGGGTTTGATTTCCTCTAAGAGCGTGATATTTCTTTGAATTGTCCTTTGTTGGAGATTTTAGGCATGATGCTCCCTAAGAAGAGACCTTACACAAATTAAGAAAAGTCCCTTTGAATAAACCTATATATATATACATTGTTCATAAGTGCTTAGCATAACACAGCTTGTTAGGCCTTGTGAAGCTAAAATTTTTGTGTTGTGGTTCCCTATTGAAGTTATCAAAGGGATAGCTTTGGTATGGTTAATATGATGAGAAGCCAACACAGAGGCATGACTTTCTCATTGTACGGTGAGAATCCGACACAGAGACATGACTTTTTCACTAAGCCACTTTATTGGGAAAACTCACCTAGTGGACAACCTAAGGTTCCACTACCCCAAAGTGAGCATGTATTTTGGACAAACAATTGAGATTTGATCTACATCGAGTTGAACAAATAGTCAAGGCTTGATCCACCCCTTTTTTTTTTCTTTTTTTTATTCTTTGACATTATATGTTTGTGTATCTTTTTCATTGTTGCATACATAAGTGTCTTGAATGTCTACTTTAGTTTTAGTTTGACATCAAGTCATACTCTCACTAAAGTGGGGGAAAAATGTAGTGTCAAAAAAAGTATCCCTTTTTCCACACTTAATTTTTGGAATAATGAGTAATAAATGAGTTTTAATGTTGCCTTAATTTAGTGTTGTAATATGTTTCTCATATTCATATTAAGTTTTGGGCCCTTTTAAACTAAATGAACTTAATTGTGCCTTATTTAGGATGTTGTAAGGTGTACCTTTACACTTTCACACTAATCTAGGGCTTTAATAATTGATTGAGGGTAATTGGCCCCTTTAATTCAAATCCAAGCCTAATTAAATGCAAATTCTGAGGGATAAAACCCAACATTCATAAATTCCATTACACAACACTTAATTTTGGAAGATGTGTTTCCTAGGTAGGTGACCTAGGACCCATTCGCCACATGGAAAATGGGTCCTCACTTAGTCCTAGGACCCTACACTAGTACACAAACAACAATATATGACTAAATAAACTACTAAAAATTGCATATAAATGATTAACTTTAGTCACGTGACTATTAGTGGTTTATTTGTAGTCATTTATAACACCACTAAATTTATGACTAAATAATTTTAGTCATTTATTTAGTCATTGATTTTAGTCATTAATCTAGTCATTGATTTGGTCATTGATTTAGTCATTTATTTAGTCATTATATTTAGTCATTAATTTTAGTCACGTGACTATTTAAGTGGTTTATTTGTAGTCATTTATAACACCACAAAATTTATGACTAAACTATTTTAGTCATTGATTTGGCCATTGATTTAGTGGTTAATTTAGTCATTTATTTAGTCATGGTAGTGATTTGTTTAGTCATATATTTAGTCACTAATTTAGTTATTACTTTAGTCATTTATTTAGTCACTACTTTAGTCATATATTTAGTCATTAATTTAGTCATTTATTTAGTTATATATTTAGTCATCAATTTAGTCATTTAGTCATTACTTTAGTCATTTTTATTTGTTGGTTTCCATTAATAAAAAAAATTACTTATCAACTATCTAAAATACTTGCACAATAAAGCAACAATGAGAAGGTAAAAATAACTTATTTTATTAATCAAAAAGATATTGCATTCAGCTGTGTAAGCTTGAAAATGAAGTTACAATTTGTTGTCCCAACATAAAACAACTTGAAAAGATTACAATACATTGTTGAGAGAGAAAAAAACTAGTTGAAATCTACTCCGAAACCTTGTCTTTATGTTGTTCAACAACTTACAAAAGAATAGGAACATGACTATTATTTTATATCATAACCTACAGTCCCTTACCCTTGTAATGCATAAGTACATGATACATCTTTGCAAAGGAACTTTCATTCTATGACTGTGATAAAGCTTCAATCATTTGTAGGCTTCCCTCATTCAAACTAACCATGCACAAAGATATTCAAACTCTCTTGCCTACTATAGCTCTTTATGGAAACTCTACCACCACCTCCACCAGCTCATCCCTTACCTACAAAAGCACTTATCATACCCATTCCCTTCCTACAGAAGGTAAAAAAGAGTCTCGCAATGCTACAATCAATAAAACCAATTTAAATGTAAGCAAAGAAAGTGCTCTACCATGAATTATCAAATAGAAAACGGAATTATTTGCATTTCCATAGGTGAAAATACAATTGCTTCTTGCATATCAGCATCAAATGTAAAGGTTTATCTCTTCCCTCTTCTATGTCCATAATTTGTACCTATACTATTTTTATCATTTGTAATGTATTTAATTATAGCCTACAACAACATGACATATTTTAAATGGAGATTCCATATGTATTTCTCATTATCTTTTCACCATTACCATAAACCACTTTCTAGTTAAAGGGTCCGTTCTAGACTACCGTAAATCTTGCCAAGATAAAGATTCAGCAAATTGTTCTAAAGATCAACATTGCTTACCCTTAAAGGAGTTTGCACAACAAGATGTTCAAGTACAAAATTTGCAACAAAGGGATCTAATGGTCCTCCATTTGTATCCCCACTTATTCTCTTTCCCTTTTTTCCTGAAAAATAGTAGACAAGTCTTGGAATCCCATTTCTGACCAGAACTATTGCAAGCAACAAAGTAGGCAAGCTCTAGATGGAAGAAAAAATGATCACAAAGATACTCTACACAATAGATCTGCATTCAAATAACAATTGGCATGGGAAACTCCCAGAAAGAACTGATAGCATATTACTATTCTAAAATTAGAACCTGGGAAAAAATAACAGAAAAATACACATGCTCAACTCTAATAATGCACAAAGTATAACTTGCAGAAGAAAATGTTACCTCTTCTCCTTTCCTTCCATAGATAGAAAGGTCCTCTAGCCTTAATTGAGTTGATTTGGTTGTCCATAGAAGCTCCACCATTTTTCTCTGAGTTTTTTTCTTCCCACTCAGTAAGTCCCAACCCATGGCAACAACCAGTGGTTGTAGACGAGGATAGAGTGCAAGGATCTACTTTGAGAAAAAAATAAATTAGCCATTATTATATGTTGAAGGTTGTCTGAAAAGGATAAAAACAATGCATACAAACAAGTCTTGGATCCAACACCATTTGCACCAACACCACACACAGAAGCACAAATTATTTAATTTCATATAATTCTTCATTAATGAAGTGAACCATTTAACTATGAATCTAGATTCTACAACAATGATAAATTTTTTGCAATACTGCAATAAGTGCCTAGCAGCTATAAGTTATAACCTTATTGAACTGCAACAATCACTATAAAATCATACATTGCTAGCCTCCTGTAGGTGTTTGTTCTTGAAAACAAAGAGAGTTGCCTTCAAAACAACCTCAAGGACATGCTCTCTAGATACGCGAGTAAAATGAACAACTCTCTCTTGCAAGATTTAGTTACCAAACCCTCAACTGTAGATAAATTTATTGAAAGAGTAATATTCCCAAAATGTAAAGCCTTAAGCAACCTATCAAGCTCTTGTAGTGGGGGTGGGAAAGAGTATTCATTAGAAACTTTGTTGACCTCAACCTCTTCATGAATCAAATCATCCTGTATATCTTGAAAAACAAAGTAGCCAAATATTCAACATTACTTCCATCCAAAGGCAAATAGTCGATCATTTTAACTAAAAAATGTGGTAAACCAAACACAATCTAAGAAAACTATGCCTATAATTCTAATTTTAATTAAAAATAAGGCCTCAGAAATTTAGAATTATAAAAATGTGATGTAAAACCCTGGTGAAACCAATCAGCCCCAATATCTCAATTTTGTTTTTCCAAAATAAATTTTTGACATGGTAACCATCACCAACCACCAATAGCCATATAAAAAAATATTTACAGACAAAATCCATATTGGTCATAAATATTTTTGTTAGATAAAACTTGAGCTAAATTATATGCATGGATTATTACCTTAGCCATTTTTGTGAGTTGCTTACTATTGGATGTTAAGACTTTTTCATAAATCTTCAACATTTGTTTCCACATTTGCAAGTGAAACCATTGACTTCCTATATCATCATCTGGGGGCTTTAGCACCTTGATGAGATCATGTATAATTGACCTTCAAATCATACACTTTTGAAAGGGATACAAATTTCTTTGAAACCAAAAAGTCTCAAAATAAATTCAATGCTAACATAAGGAGATTAAAATTGATTTTAGTAACAAAATTAACCATGCAAATTTGCATGTAGGGAAAAAACACAGATATTAAATAATTCTCTTTCAATCCCAAGATAATGAATTTGGACAACCTTTTTCTAATCCCAAGCCCAACATTAATAGTCTTGTAAATCAATGATAGCCAATCTGAATTTCCTCTCCTAGAAGGATAAGTCATCCTCTTAGTCTAATTTTTTATAGTGTTGTCAATGGAACAACACCATATCTATAGCTAAGAATAGTGTCACTTTATAAAAAGGATTTCATTGAGTTCAGACATAATAAAGTTGAAGTATGGATACCAAATCTTTTGCAAAAATATGGTTGCTCTAACCACAACCCTCATAAATTTTAAAAACTTTAAATGAATATTTATACTACTGGATTTGAGCTAATGATGCTAAGATTTAAATATTTTCTTGTTCTACTAGAGCTTAACTTTGTTACCATCCTGAATATATACACCTATGTCAATTATTAAGCTATTTGTATTTGGGTCAATCTTCAATTATGTATCACAAAAGTCTGCATGGAATTCAGCGAAATGTTGTAAAAAGATAAGACGCCTTGTCTCATAGAAGTAAGTGACTGACTTATCTAGAAGCATATATGACGTATATGCTTATAATGCAATGTAACTCACTACTTTGTGACATTTTTTGTCTTTAACATCACCTTCAAGATATCTTCTAGAGCATATGGACATACTACAATATCCTAACTTCTCTACAATCATGTCACATAGCTCCAACAATGTCATCCTTGTTTTGCACCATTTCTAGAAAACAACAAAACAAAGGAAATAAGTTGACTGAAGAGGAACAATTTGTGTATCATGCAACTGTCAAGGTGTCCCTTCATCTTCCACACTTTCATACCAATGTATTTGGACTAATCTTTCAAATTTATTATTAGGATAATAACAAGATAGCATCAAATGGAAATCTTGTTCAAAACTTTTTCTTAATACAATCTTGCACCTGGTATCCTCTCTCTTGAAACCTCTTGAGTTGTTTGATGCACTCTAAATAGTGTTTTATCACAAGGGTTTGGGGACAGTGCTCCCAGTGGGGTCGAGGGGCAATGCCCCTCGTAGGGGTCTAGGGGTAGCACCCCCAATGGGGTCGAGGGACAATGCCTGTCCCAGGGGTTTTGGGGAAATGCCCCTTACGGGGTAGAGGGGTACCTCCCCCAGTGGGGTCAAGGGGAAATGCCCCTCGCGGGGTCTGAGGGCTTCCGAAACCATACAAAACTCCATGGAACACCTCATTTTCATGATTTTTTGAGTGGCAAAAAATAAATGGGACGTTGTGTTATTTTCTGCCGATATGCTTTCATCGATCTATTGGTGGAGCTATGAGGGGAGTTCCCCCAATGTAGTAATGTTATGCCAATAGTGACACTATTGGCATAACATTATTACATTGGGGATACTCCCCTCATAGCTCCACTGATAGACCGATGAAAGCAACTAACTTGTTCATATATTGGTATATTGGTGGAGCTATGAGGGGAGTTCCCCCGATGTAGTATAAGTGTTACGCTGATAGTGTCACTATCGACATAACATTACTACATCTGGGGAACTCCCCTCATAGCTCCACCGATAGACCGATGAAAGCAGCTCACTTGTTCATATATCAGTCTATTGGTGGAGCTATGAGGGGAGTTCCCCCAATGTAGTAATGTTACATCGATAGTGTCACTATTGGCCTAACATTACTACATCAGGGTAACTCCCCTCATAGCTCCACTGATAGACCGATGAAAACATAATGGTAGGGGAATTTTTGTTAGATGTTATAGTTGGATATGCTCTAGTAGACATGTATGCAAGATGTGGAATCGTAGACAAAACACCTGAATTGTTTGACATAATGCCTCAAAGAGATGTCATCTCATGGAATGAAATGATTGATTGTAGAATGTGCACAAGATGGATTTTGCAAGGAACCTCTCAAATATTTGAATTAATGAATCACTTTGGAACACATCCTAACATTCTACTTTCAATGGAATCAGGGAAGTTATTTAAAACTTTACACCCTTCTATGTTCAAGTGTTGCAGTTGTGACAAGTTGCCAATGAATCAGGGAGGCTATTTAAATCTATAGACCCTACCATGTTCAAGTGCTACATTTGTGACAAGTTTCCAATGGAATCAAGAAGGTTATTTAAACGTCACACCCTTCTATGTTCAAGGTTGTAGTTGTGATAGGTTGCCAATTGAATCAAGGAGGTTATTTAAACCATGACATTATTTTATTTTTGAATGTTGCAGCTACAATATATTGTCAATAGAATCAAGGAGGTTATTTAAACCTTTAAAAATTCCTATTATATTTAAGTGTTGTAGCTATGAGAGGTTGACAATGGAATTGGGGAGGTTATTTAAACCTTTGCAACTTTCTATTTTCAAGTGTTGTAGATGTGATAGGTTTCCAATGGAATAAGGAAGGATATTTAAACCTCTACAATCTTCTATTTTCAAGTGTTGCAGTTGTGACATGTTTCTAATAGAATCAGGGGGTTATTTAAAATTTTACACATTTCTATGTTCAAGTGCTACAACTGTGACAGGTTGCCAATGGAATGAAGGAGGTTATTTAAATCTATAGACCCTACCATGTTCAAGTGTTGTAGTTGTGATAGGTTGCCAATAGAATCAAGAAGGTTATTTAAACATTCACACCCTTCTATGTTCAAGGTTGCAGCTGTGACAGGTTGCCAATGGAATCAAGGAGGTTATTTAAACCATGAAAATATTTTAGTTTTGAATGTTGCAGCTGCAATAGATTGTCAATAGAATCAAGGAGGTTATTTAAACCTTTGAAACTTCCTATTATATTCAAGTGTTGCAGCTGTGAGAGGTTGGCAATGGAATTAGGGAGGTATTTAAACCTCTACAACTTACTATTTTCAAGTACTAAAGACGTGATAGGTTGCCAATGGAATAAGGAAGGTTATTTAAACCTCTATAGTCTTCTATGTTCAAGTGTTGCAGCTATGACAGGTTGCCAATAGAATCACGGGGGTTATTTAAACTTTTACACATTTCTATGTTCAAGTGCTACAGTTGTGACAAGTTGCCAATGGAATGAGGGAGGTCATTAAATCTATAGACCCTACCATTTTCAAGTGTTGTAGATGTGACAGGTTGCCAATGGAATCAAGAAGGTTATTTAAACATTCATACCCTTCTATGTTCAAGGTTTTAGCTGTGACATGTTGCCAATGGAATCAAGAAGGTTATTTAAACCATGACAATATTTTAGTTTTGAATGTTGCAGCTCTAATAGATTGTCAATAGAATCAAGGAGGTTATTTAGACCTTTGAAACTTCCTATTATATTCAAGTGTTGTAGCTGTGAGAGGTTGACAATGGAATTGGGGAGGTTATTTAAACCTCTACAAGTTACTATTTTCAAGTACTGAAGATGTGAAAGGTTGCCAATGGAATAAGGAAGGCTATTTAAACCTCTATAGTCTTCTATATTCAAGTGTTGCAGCTGTGATAGGTTGCCAATAGAATTAGGGGGATTATTTAAAATTTTACACATTTCTATGTTCAAGTGATACAATTGTGACAAGTTACCAATGGAATGAGGGAGGTTATTTAAATCTATAGACCCTACCATGTTCAAGTGTTGCAGTTGTGATAGGTTTCCAATGGAATCAGGAAGGTTATTTAAACGTTCATACCCTTCTATGTTCAAGGTTGCAGCTGTGATAGGTTGCCAATGGAATCAAGGAGGTTATGTAAACCATGACAATATCTTAGTTTTGAATGTTGTAGCTGCAATATATTTCCAATAGAAGCAAGGAGGTTATTTAAACCTTTGAAACTTCCTATTATATTCAAGTGTTGTAGCTATGAGAGGTTGAAAATGGAATTGGGGAGGTTATTTAAACCTCTACAACTTACTATTTTCAAGTACTGCAGATGTGATAGGTTTGCAATGGAATAAGGAAGGTTATTTAAACCTCTACAGTCTTCTATGTTCAAGTGTTGCAGCTGTGATAGGTTTCCAATAGAATAGGGGGTTATTTAAACCATGGCAATAATTTAGTTTCGAATGCTGCAACTGGAATAGATTGTCAATAGAATCAAGGAGGTTATTTAAACCTTTGAAACTTCCTATTATGTTCAAGTGTTGCATTTGTGATAGGTTGACAATGGAATCAGGGAGGTTATTTAAACCTCTACAACTTACTATTTTCAATTAATGCAGATGTGACAGATTGCCAGTGGAATAAGGAAGGTTATTTAAACCTCTACAATCTTCTATGATCAAGTGTTGCAGCTGTGATAGGTTGCCAATAGAATCAAGGAGGTTATTTAAAATTTTACACCTTTCTATGCTCAAGTGTTGCAATTGTGACAACTTGCCAATGGAATTAGGGAGCTTTTTTAAACCTCCACACTGTATTATATTCAAGTGTTGTAGCTATGACAGGTTGTCAATGGAATCAATTTCAGATCAACTTAAGTATAAAGAATTATGAATTGTGGTTTTTCCATTGTTTACGATGAGATCCCTAGATTTTTAGTGAATTGACTCCATATTACATCTATTTTAATATTATTAAGGTTTTAGATAACGGGGTTAGGATTCATGTGTAAAAGATTGAAGTTTTTGACTGTAATTCTATGTACAGTTAGAAGAAAACAAGGCAGTTAAGCTAGGGTTTGAAAAAGTACGTAAGGGTGTGAAATTTTGATGCATTATTAAGCTTATACATGTCTATTAACAAATGTTCCAAGTATTGGATCAGAGGATCTATTTCTGGGGATAAGATATTCAATAACCCATGTTTGGCATGAAGGCCTAATTAGACCTAATACATACTGAAATAGTTAGTTTTGAGACCCTTTACCCAAAGAACCTAATGTCCAATTTGAGATATGTTCCAAACTAGCTTAATGGGAGTTTAAAGATGTGATTTTTTTGGTTTACAAAGAAGGGTTTGTGAGAAAATATTTGACAGAGGCATTTGTAGACCTACTATCATAGAGGTCAGGTTATGAAGAAATGACCAATAGTTGGAGGGAAAAACCATAATGGAAGTTTGCATGGGTTAAGTTTATGTCCTTAAAGGGTGGAAAGGACTGTTATGGATTTCTCTAAGTTCCTAGAAGATGAAAATATTATTTGATGCTATGTTGAGGCCATGTGTATAGTGGAGTCCTTTATGAACTTGCAGACTTGAGATTATTTAAAAGGGTAGACTTTTCCATTGTTGTTTTTGATTGAATTAAAGATGTTTAAGGTGTCTTGAGGATTATATTGAAGTTTGGAACTCTAATTGCAAGATTGAATGCTTGGGTGAAGGTTTTGTAAAGGAAATGTAACTTTGAATGAAATGGCTAACAAAGGAGGTTTTGATTTTTGTCAAGTGAAGATTAAGAAGGTGTTTTCTTCCTCTAGATCTGCATCAACAAATTAGATATATTGAAAAGGCTTTAGAAACTTTCAATAAAATGCAATTTGTAGGTTTAAAGCCAGACTCTGCAACCTTTGCCAGCATCCTCTTTGCCTATTCCAAAATGGAAGCTTTGGAACAGGGTATGGACATCATCAAAGCATAATAGAAGGGGGATTTTTGTTTGATATTATAGTTGGAAATGCTTTGGTTGACATGTATGCAAAATGTGGAAGAATAGAGAAAGCATGTGAAGTTTTTGATAGAATTCCTCAAAGAGATGTCATCTCTTGGACTGCAATTATTGATGGATATGCACAAAATGGATTTGTTGAAAACGCTTTAGAAACTTCCAAGCAAATGCAATTGGTAGGTATAAAGCCAAATTCCACAACCTTTTCCAACATCTTTCCTGCCTATGCCAAAATGGGGGCTTTGGAACAGGATGTGAACATCCATCAAAGCATAAATAATAGAGGAATTTTTTTAAATGTTGTAGTTGCAACTACCCTAGTAGACATGTACGCAAAATGTGGAAGCATAGACAAGGCATGTGAACTGTTTGGAAGAATTCCTAAAAGAGATACCATCTCATGGAATACGATGATTGCAGGATATGCACAAAATGAATTTGCTGAAAAGGCTTTAGAAACTTTCAAGCAAATGCAATTAGCAGATCTAAAGCCAAATTCCACAACCTATGCCAACATCCTCCCTACCTCTTCCAAAATGGGAGCTTTGGAGCAGGGTATGAACATGATGCAATGGATAATGGTCTTCACCTTAACAACACAATCTTTTTATTTAAAAGGCTGCAAAAATCTTGTCCCAAGCTCAAGAATTTAGTAGCTCTAAACCCTGATATTTTTAGATCCACTTTCTGTTTATTATGAATAGATTGAAGTGGCAGTTGTATGGAGACTCATTTTGGCTCATCTCATTTTTTCTTAAATTCTGCTTTGCTAGTGTTTTGTAATATTTTTCTTGCAAACTCTAACCATTTTTATCATTGGCATTATTGACAACACAGTAGAACTTGTGCAAAATCTTGATGTAAGTCACTTGCCATGATTTCAATGAATTTTTTTTGGAAATCTATACACGGCCAGATCACTTTTAGTTTTTGTTTTGTTTTATTTCATTCTAAAAAATATATGTTGTTATCTGGTAAATGAAGGCATTGGTTCTGTGGTTTTATCTTTGGATGTTTTCATATATAAAATTATTGTAATACAAAGTGTTAGACCCTTGTTTGTTTCTCCCCATGGAGATATTTTGAACTATGAAATGATCATTTGGTGGTCTAAATTTTTTGTTTATTTTTTTTTCCTTTCCCTTGAGGTTATTTTTGTGACAATTCTCCTGATAGAATTATTTAGTAGATTTAAATGCAATGGTTGTCAGAGCTATTTTCATATAGAGTGAACAGTAGAGATCGAATCATCTTCATATGTTAAACTTAATACATTGTTTATTTACTATCAATAAGCATTTGTATTACCCTAATCAGACCTAATCCTAATCAACTACATCCCAAACTCAAGAAGGAAATTTTTGAGAAAATTAAGAAGAAAGAACAGAGACTTTTTAATCGCATTTGATTCACTTTTTGCAACTTTAATTGTTTCTTCTGCTTTAAGCCAATCATATGTTTTCAGTTCAATGTTGCCAAGCATACATAAAGAATTTGATAAGTTTTTATCCACCTTAAGTGTATCCCCAATCAATTCTAGGCTTAGTTGGATCTCATTCCAAGTCGAAGCCATGGCTATAAGACATAGATATGCATCCACATAATTAGGAAACTTGAACAATATGAGCTTGTATAAAATATTTTCTTTTTCAGTATCATGTAGTTGTTCAAACAGCCTAGCAAGATTAAATAGTGTTGTGACTTTATCCCATGGTAACTCAAGTGAAACACTACCTTCTTCTAGTCGATGGAAGAATTCCATATCATTAAAGTGCACAAAAAAAATTGCAGAATTGGCACTAGGGCTTTTATTTATGAATTCAGCCCAAATGCCATTTCTTAATTCCTCCATAAAAGTTTGTTGAGCCAGCTCTAGTTCATCATGCTCAAAATGAAGAACCCCAATGTTGTTTAAAATTTCAATGGGTACTTCTTCTCTACTCTTCTTCAAAAGAGACTTTGCTATCTTAAAAGATATTAATAACTCACCCATCTTGATAAATGCATGGGCATCACATGAATCTATGTGAGTTGCCTTTCTTAAAATTTACAAAGTCTTCTCTACCTGCCCTTGCTGAGCATATATATGGCCTACAACTTTTAAGTTCTCACATTTCTCAGGGTGGACCTCCAAAACCTTTTCAAAATTTGAGAGAGAACTCTTAAGATCTATGTTTCTTCTATGTTTTGAACTCATATATATATATATATATATACTTGTTGAAGTCATATATTTGCACATCTATAGGTGCATATATTTGAATGTTTCTTATATGTTTCTTCTATGTTTACTTTTTGAAGTCATATATTTGCACATTTGTAGGTGCATATAAGGAGAATTTGTGTCAGAGAAGGAATCTGCTTGGAAGAATGCGGTGTGTGTACATACCAGTGCAAAATTTAGAGGAAGAAGTGAAAGTAGCATTAGATCAACTATCAAGAGATTCCACTGACATTCTTGACATCCTGAAAGCAGAGCAAGATGCTCTCGATTTATCGCTAGTTATAGCAAGAGAATATTTCAAGCAAGGAAAAATTGAGGAGTTTTGACAAATTCTGGAAGAAGGTGCTAGTCCAGAAATTGATGAGTACTATGTTGATGTGAGGTATGACAGAGTTGCCATTTTAAATGCCCTTGGTGCATACTACAACAATGTTGGTAAGATTAAGACAAATCATTCAGAGAAGGAAGAAGAATTCGTTAGTTCAACATTTTACTATAACAAGGCTTCTAGAATTGATAATCTCAAGCCATCGACTTGGGTTGGAAAAGGTTAATTACTTTTAGCAAGAGGAGACCATGAACAAGCATATGGTGAATTCAAGATTGTGCTAGATGGACAACCTGATGATGTTCCTACACTTCTTGGTCAAGCCTATGTGTAATTCAACCTTGGATGGTATATTGAATCATTGGAGTTGTATAATAAGGATTTGTGAGCTTATCCTGGTTGTCCTATGATGTAGAGCATCATACACAAAGGAATTCACCAAACTTACTCAACTTCAAAACTTAATTAACTTATTAAATCAAAGTTCGAAAAGTTCATTAGATCCATAAAAACACCTTTATTCACCTGAGTTTACAAGTACAATCCTCAATTCATGTCACAAGAACCTTAAACCCTTCATTAGAACACCCTCCAATGCATTAACTTATTCAAGAACAAATAAGACCTTTCCAACAGACCTGACTCAAACATGGCCACCATTACCTTTAACATTCACCGAGAATCTTGATTTCATCAAGACAAACCATTAGATTACCCTGCCCTTCCATGTTCCTTTAATTCTTTATGACTACCCCTTAAGAGTGATAATGTCACTCAATGCCCATTTATGAGTTATAATGAATACACAACTATTCCAAGCCTCAATTCAATTTCCTCAGGGTTACCATACCATTTTTAGACCATCCATAACCCCCAAGACACAATGTACACATTCCTAGAGTCCATTCTTTGTCAAATTGTTGTTACCGCTTGTAGTCATTCACAAGGGACTATCATAAGTTTATTCCCAAAGTATGTACTGAAACCCTGAACAATACATATATGTAGGCAGCATTCGACTATTTTAAAACATATACAACTTTCATTGCATGTTACTTTAGGAAATGTTGATCAAACTTGCAAGTCTCAAACTGTGCTAGGCCTAATTAGGCCTCAAGTCAAGTAGGGCTTATTCGATGAATGGGTTCCAATCATCTTTTCCTTTGATCAATGATTCAAACATGTTTTATTTGAATTCCTCAAGATTAAGAAACCATCACATGCCTAATCCCTTAAGCCTTTTGTTGAAACCATAGGCTATGTTCCTCCACAACTCTATTTTTGACAGTCATGTACAAATTTATAGTCAAAGGATTCAATTTTTATCACTTTAACTTCACACCTTTAGAAAAAAAACATGAGAATATGAAACAACATGTTTAGAAGGACATTCTCACCAAAAACCAATTGATTTCAATGATTAAGAAAGGAGAAAACAAATTTCCTTCACCCATTGTTACCCTATTGAGGGTTTTTGAACAATTTTGAGAAAAATGAGTATATCTGATTCAAATGTTAATGAAATTGCATGAAACAAGAATTAATAGGAAGGTGATTGAATTTTATTTCATTTACAACCAATTTTGAACCACTATCAGTCTGTACAAGCTTGTACAATGGCTGAAAATCGTAAATTTTCTGGAGATGTGCATAAAAATTCGAGTTCTTTCATTATTAGATTCAAAATTCAATTACCAATGACCACAAAATGGTTAAAAAAGTATTTTTAAAGGAATTGACACCATTTATGATTATTTTATAACCTCCTAACTACCCTCAACCGACCAAAACCTCATTAACCCCCTAATTGCAACTTTTTCACTTTTTGCAAATTGACATTATTTGTTGACAATTTTACTTTTTTTGCCTAATACTCATCAAATGACTTTGAAATGACTTCTAAAAATGGAAAATGGAATCATCTACAAAATAGAACCATGGAGGTGAAAAGGTTCCCCTGCACCATCCTACAATAGTAAGAATTGGGTTAGGATTGTGCCGCTACAAACTTGATTAGCTTAAGAAAGCCAAACAAGCATTTGAATGTGCTTTATAGCTAGAACTTGAAAATGTTGAAGATTGGGTGGCCCTTTGAATAATGGACTTACAAGTTAGTGAAAAAATAGAGTTCATGAAGGAATGGAAAAGATGCGTAGAGCCTTTGAATTATACCCATACTGTGCAATGGCATTGAATCATTTAGCAAACCATTTTTTCTTCATAGGGCAACATTTTCTTGTGTAAAAGCTGACTGAGATAGCTCTTGTTTCAACTGACCACCCTCTCATGAAATCTCATTCATATTATAATCTCGCACGATCTTATCATAGAAAAGGTGATTATGGCACCGCTGGCTGCTACTACATGGCATCAGTCAAGGAAAGCCAAAGGCCACAGGATAGAAACATTCAAAATAAATGTGTACTAGGCTGGTTTGCAATGGCTAGTAAAAAGGTTAGTGAGGTGTAAATTTGAATTTTATTTTAATGTTTAAGGTTTAAATCCTTGACTGTAGAAATGAAATGGGTGATGAGTGAGGGATTCTAGGGAATGAGACCAATCTCTGGGACTGAATGATGATGGGATCATGATAAAATGATGTCATGAGCTGAATTTACACAAGAATATGCCACTTGAAGACTTGTTATTGCATATAATTTCTATATTCCTTCAATAATTTCCTTCAAACTACTATATATCACGTGGATCTATGTGGAAATCAAAGCAAGTCAACAATAATATGATAATGTTTCTCAATAGCATAACAGATTATCCTAGCTATGAGGGAATCATGACTTGTAACAACCATGGCAGACTGATTCTACCTATTAGAGCAAAGTAACAACTTATAACCACAATATCTCCTTTGCCTATGTGAGAAATCAATAGTGACATATTTTTTTTCATTCTTAATGAGTTATTTTGCTCATTTTCATTAGATAACTTCTGTAAAATTGAGGTCTATAGCTACAAGAAACAATAAGCAAGAGAGACAACTCACCATTTTCCATCCATTAGCATCAAGGAAAGAAGTAATTTTATTATTAATCCCTGGTATTGGTCCTGGTTCCTAGATTATTTTCCCACCAAGCTCCTATATAACTATACGAAGAACCTCTGCACTCTTGTATACATCATTTGTGCCAAGTGCAATCTATAAACACAAATTGCAAAATTTGATTATTAAGAAACAAGAATAGTCTCCAATACCCACGACGTGTGTTATTCATATGATATGCTCTTACTTGTGCATATGCATTGCCTTTGGTGTTTTCAATAACACCATAATTATATGTTAGCTCCAAAACAATTGTCTCTTCCTCTTTTGCATATCCCAACATTGCTATTGTATATTGCAAGATTTTAAAATACATTAAGGGAGTTTACTCCAAAAAAAATGGAAAATACATGTTTATTAAATATTATCAGTATAACTATATTATATTCAAAGAGAATCAAACCATGCACAAAAAATTCCTAGTTACCTTGTAGTGAAGGTTATCCTTTTTCTTCAAAAGTTTCATTCCACAAGCCCAAATGGAGAACACATATAGAACAATGAATATTTATGAATATCAGTTGTATAAATTGGAATAAGAATTTAATATATTATTTGCATATTAGCTTTGAGAAATAAATTTTGTATAGTAAATTAAATTTATAATTGATTGTTGAGTTAAGACAAAAAATGATTAAATATTTAACAGTATGAAGCACCTCTTCCAAGTATACAATTGGATATAATAAAAAATATACAAAGAGTATATGAAGCTACAAAATATTTTTAGTCTTCTCCCTAAAATTATCCTCAGGGAAGAATTGTGCAATCATACACAAAATATCATTAATCAAAGATATAGTAAAATGACAAATTATTTAAAAAACAACCAATAACACATGTTCTTAAGGAAGAGCTTGAGATTGAATAAATTAACAACTAC
The DNA here is from genome assembly GCA_007258455.2 of Sequoia sempervirens. NCBI lineage: Eukaryota > Viridiplantae > Streptophyta > Pinopsida > Cupressales > Cupressaceae > Sequoia > Sequoia sempervirens. The sequence goes on along the minus strand of VDFB02204099.1, from coordinate 27,209 downwards.
TACCACACCACAACAATGTTATCTTGTAGAGTGGGATATGCCCAAGAGTTTGTAAATTCCATTACTCTACTTGAAAGGAGCACAAATCCCTATGCTTGGGTTTTATGAACTTAAAAGCATCAAAACTGCTCACCTTTGACATTATAACAACAAAAATATATTATGTAAATTGAAATAATTTCACAAAGACATCTTATCCACAAGTGGCATGGTATCCTGATGGAGTTTTTGATCTTCAACATGGTTCCTCATCAATCAAACATACAAATCATCCAATGCAGGAGATTCCACAAACTTCACAGAAAAGTTATATTCAGTAGGGTGGCACACTAAAAGGGATTAGACATTCATCTACAATCCAATGGAAAACAATCCCATCTGCTATTGGTAGGTGTAAGACCCGCCTCCACAACCTTTGCTAGCATTCTTTTTGCCTGCACAAATGAGGTCTTTGGAATAGGGTATGGACCTCCATCCACCCTACAGGATATGTTCAAAATGGTCCTTTCTAAAAATTCCTTAGAAAAATTTAAGCAAATGCAACCGGTGGGTGTAAATCCCAAATCCTCAACCTTTAATCTATTCACAGTAAACAAAATTTTCTTAAACACTAATAATTACACCTATAAATGTTTGCTTCAATCTATTCACAATAAATGAAATTTGAAAATATCAGGGTTTAAGGGCTTACTTAGATTCTTGAGTTTGAAATAGGAAAACCTTGAACCCTCGGTGAATCCTTATTTTCAGACTACAGCTCGCCAAATTGGAAAAGTGAAAGGTCAATATGAGCGAGGAAGGGTTTGGAGGAGCGAGAACCATTAGTGGTGGGAGAAGCAACAAAATATGGTGAAAAACAACCAAAAAAGGGAAAAAAATGATGAACGACTAAGATCCGTTCAATTCTCTTATTTATTTTTAATTTCAATTGTCTCTTACTTATTTTTCTATATATGTGTGTGTGTGTGTGTGTGTGTGTGTGTGTGTAAGAAATTTTTATTTAAATATAAATATGGGGCAATTTATCATTATATTTGAATATTTAAAATGAGCTAATTTTTTTTTTTTTAATTTAATTTAAATTGTCTCATACTTAAAAGGGAATTTTAATTTTTTTTCTCATTGGTATTATCTTATTATTTTAATTTTCAATAGCCTTTTGATTGAACGTTTTATTTTTCTTTATGTATTTTTCTTTATTTGTAGTGTATCCTTTTAATTGAATATGTCTTTTGGTCCAAGTGGCCTATTGGTTATCTGCTATTGTCCTTGCTATACATGCCACCTCTCTCCCTCATCCCTTCTCTTGGCCTTTTTTAGCTAATTCTTTGTATGCAATTTATCATTTTTCTCCTTGATCTCTCATCTATCCTAATGATGGATCATAGAGTGTGATTTGAAATGTTGATGCAAAAATTCTTACACAATAAAATCCATAAATCATCTAACAATAATCTATATGGATTGTGGAAACTTGATATCATTAAGATTAGTTTAGTGGTAAAAATTTAATATAATAAATATAATATAAAATATAATTAACATATTATATATATTTAATACAATATTAATAAGATTAAATTATATATAATATAATTATACTTATTAGTATGTTTAATAGTATATATAGGTTATATTATTATTATGCATTGTATTCTATAATAAAAAATAAAAGTTAAAGAATGTAACTATTAAAAAAATTGATAAAATATGGGCGGGGGCCCTAGCTCGGTTGGCTAAGTAATTCCGTTGCGGCTCTGCTGGTCACGAGTTCTAGTCTCCATCGTCCTGTGGTACCGGAGGGCGTGTCGCGCCAGCGCCGCCGGTCACGTTAAAAAAGTTTACCAGGCTCACTGCAGTTTATAGGGGGTCGTGCTACCCGATTCCTGCAGTCTAAAAAAAATAAATAAAAAATTTGATAAAATATGTGAAGGCCTTAAGACTGCATCGAAAGGAAATGCCTTCCACACAATAGGTATTTTTGGTGCACCAAGCAACCTAGGTGGCCAAAGGACCCACTTTGGTAGGGGTCCCATGAGGGGGGCTTAAGCTCTATGTATTATGATCAAATTTGAAAGAAAAAAGAATAAAGGAATAATAGTCATTTATTTAGTCATTAATTTAGCCATATATTTAGTCATTTTTATTTGTCTAATATTAGTCATTTATTTAGTCATTTTTATTTGTCTAATATTAGTCATTTATTTAGTCATTTAGTTGTGATTTTACCCAATTACCAAATTAGTCACTTATAAATAACCAAATTAGTCATTTATTTTCAAAATACTACTAGTGTTAGTCACATGACTAAAAGTTTTAGTCATGTAGTCATTTATTTGCCAAATTCTACTAGTGCTGATTTTACATGATATTTCACCTTGTCCGATGTGTGTCCTAGATAAGTGACCTAGGATCCATTCACCATATGGCGAATGGGTCCTCACTTAAACCTAGGACCCCTATTTGAAATTTTTTTTTGGTGGTATTTTAATGATTTTAAATCTATAATTCAAAGTCAGCTTGTGATATTTGAATTTCGGGAATTAATGTTAAGATATGTATAAATACAAGGTTATTTCACTATGTTCATCCTAGAATTTCATAAGCAATCAAGAGTACTTCACAAGAGCACTTCAAGAGCATTCAAGAGCATTTATAAAGCATTCAAGAGCATATTTGTAGAAGATTATTGCGACAATCAAGATTCCATTGTCATATCAAAGATGTATTGCATCATGCATGTTGTTTGAGTTAATGTGGTGATGTAGTGTTCAAGATCAATTCAAGCATATCAAAGGAATCATTTCACATCAAATTATTGGAAAAATCAAGAAGATTTACTATCTCTACAGTTTTTGTGTTGTCATTGATGTCACCATGTCATGATTACAAGTTTAAGGTTGTAGCTAATCTGTTATTTTGGTCTGGTATTCGTACTACTCCCTCCGATATTCTTGTCCACACTCCTCCATATTCAAATAGTTATTGTTCATGGTTTTGGGAAATTTCTTATGATTGTTGAAAGCATAAATGTTCAGAATATTGTGTGCTTTGGTGCTTGTACAATGTTGTGGCAACCAACAAAATGTTTACTACTTTTTGCTTGAAGTTTATTCCTGGCCAACTTCTTGTGGTAATTATAAAATGGTGAATTAATTTTTCTACATGGATATTTGTGTGACCTATCCTAGGTCTATACTGACTTGATATAGCATGCTAAAAGGTTGAATTACTTCTTGGAAATATTTTATGGATGATTGAAGTTGGTTGTTATTATTTTTGGTAAATATGATGTGCATCTAATTAGAATGACCTAATTGATGCTTGTGGATAGATTGAGTATATATATGTGAATGTTGAACAAGTTTTGCAATGAGGAAGAAGAGCGAGTGAGTAAGAAGTATGATTGATGAAGCAGTAGAAAATGTGAAAGTGAACGAATATAATGAAGTGTGTCAAGTCAGTTTATTGAGCATCACCATAACTGTATCAACACTTGTTGGGTGCACTATTCTTAGTTCATTTTGGATGTAAAGTCTTTTTTTTTTTTGTAAATCCTTTTGTAGGCAGTGAGCCTCCTGTTAAGTAGTGAGCTTTTGTATTTGGACAGTGAGTCCTTTTCGGGCAGTGAGCCTTATAATTTTTCTCTTCTAGAACAACTTTATACTGTGAATTAATCCTCACCGTGGTTTTTCCCTCATTGGGTTTTCCATGTAAAATTTGGTGTTTAGTGTGTTATCTTGATTTATGATTTTTATCTCTTGCTTATGCTTAATAACATAATAGTATGTTTGTGGGATGGATATGTGATGAAGTTTTAAAGTTGAATTTTTGGGACAACTTATTCACCCCCCCTCTTAGTTGTCCTGCATCCTTTAACAATTGGTATTAGAGCTCGGTTCCTATGGAGAAGCCCAACAAGTTGAGGGAGATCTTGAAAAAGGAAGAAATGAATGATAAAGGAGAGCTTTGGATTGCTCTTAAGGATCTTGACAAAGTTGAAAGAGAAAACAAAGATCTGAAAGAAAATCTTGAAGACACAAATTATTGTGTTAAAAAATTAAAGGAGCAATTGAAAAAGTTTAAAGATAGGCACAAGGAAGTAACTGATCAGTTGAAGAAAGCTAATGAAGATATTTTTGGTTTGAAAGTACAAGTAGAAGAGAAGAAAATAATTGAAGAATTCCTGAACAATTTGGTACAAAGAAAGTCTAAAGAGTGCACCAAGCTTGAACAAGAAGTTGTGAACCTGAAAGTAGATCTGGAGAAGGAAAAACTCTGTGAAAACAATTTCAAATCTAGCTCCGATAAGCTTAAAGAACTGATTGTTGGACAAAAATAAAGTAAAAATGATGCAGGTGAAAGTTCTAAGGGAAACAAAATGACTTAAGACAAGGGTAAGTAGAAGATGAAGTTTGCAAGAAGACAACCTGTGAGACAACCTAATGCATAAAGGTATCCCTCTTTTAATGGCACTTGTTTTTCTTGTAATAGATATGGTCATAAAGCAACAGAGTGCAGAAGAAAAATGAATCAGAATTAGTTTCTTGGCTCTTTCTCTAGAAAAAAAAAATCATGCAATAAGTTTGGACATAAGGCTACTGAGTGCAAACATCAAGTCAGCAAGATAATGATGAATAGATTTCTTGGAGATAGAATGAATCAATCCTGTAATGGCTACTACTATACATGCAATAGATTTGCACACAAAGAAAATTAGTGTAGGTCAAGAGGTAATGGAGGATATACTAATAAAAAAAGTGTTGTCTGCTATAATTGTAATAAACCTGGACATATCTCAAAGGTTTGCAGAAGTAAGAATGGAAAGCAATCTACTCCGGTAGAGAAGAATGATCCAGTAAAGAAGATTGACAAGGAAGAGGTGAAACAAGAGATGAATAAGATATGGAAAAAGAAAGAGAATGAAGAAGAAGAAAAGCCTGAATCTACTGATGTGTTTGTGCTCTCTTCTAGTATAGACGACTTATTTGGTAATTAGGCCTAGCATGGTCTTAGGGGGAGCATTATCAAAAAAATTATAAAACCCCCTGTTCTATGGCATGTCAGAGGTTGGCACGAGGATGGAATGTGAAAAATGAATATCCAAAAGATTTAGAAAAGGAACCAAAAGAAATCATGTTGGTATGGAAGTTTGCAGACTGAATTAAGGTTTTTGTGTTGGAAAAGATGTTTTTAACAAATTTTTGATGTTTTTCGCATTTAATGTGTTGTTAGGGTAAATTCAATGGTGTATAAGTTGAAATTTTGAGAATCTTCTTGGTTAATTGAGCATTTGAAGAACCTGGATGATCTTAGAGAGATCTTGAAGTGAGTTGAAGCAATTCTAAAAGGAATTTGAAGAAATTAACTCAGGTAATCAAAGAATTTGTTTCTCTATTTGTAAAGAGGATAGAAGAAGAAAAACAAAGAAGTCTCGAATAACGAATTAAAGAAAGTTTAGAAATGGACAAAGAATCAAGTAATGTCCTCCCTCTAAAGCTGAAAGGAGTTGAGCTAGAGGAATTTGACCACAAAAAGATGAAAGAAATGGAACTAGGGCTGAATAAAGATGAATTACAGGACATCAAAACCCTAGGTATGGATTTATGGAGCAAATTTCTGTGGGTTGTCAATAAGGAGTTTATCTTGTTATTATTGAATTGTTTCAAGAATGGAAGAATTGTATTGGACAAACCCTACTTGGTTACGAAGGAAGCAATCAAGGCTATCACTGGCTTATGCAGCATTGATGACCTTCCTAGAAAGAAAATTGTAAAGTATAAAGAGGTAAAGGAATTGAATGGCATTAGCAAAGACCCACAAGCTTTATTGATAAACACTCTTGAAGATTTGGTTGTGAGGTATGTGGCGTACGACATTTCTTACAAGGTCTATTTTAGAAATCGTGAAGGTTCCACATCGGCTATTGTTGTTCATATTATGCACATGATGGTTAAGGAGAATAGGAAAGTTGACTTGTGTAGCTTGTTACTTGAGAATCTCTTTGAAAATTTTTGAATGTCGGTAATTGAGGGTTATCCCTTTCATTTTAGATCTTTGCTGGTATGCTTGGTGTTTTAATTTTTGTGTTCCCTATCGGGAAAAGATAATGTGGTATGGGAATCTGGAATTCCTATTGGAAAATAGGTTTATAGGTATCTGGAGGCATTGTCAGACAACACAAATATGTGTAAGTCTTATTTCACATCTTTGAAATCAAATATTTGCTTCGGTATATATGCTTTGAGTCAGTATGAGATGGGGTCTTCCTCTAATGAAAGGAAATTAGAGATTTTCATTAGTGAATCCCCTCTAAAATCGAAGAAGAAGAAATTTATAATTGAAGATATCATTGACATTTCAGAAGAGAAGGAGAATGTATTCTTTGATGACATCCAATCTATGTTAGTTAAGGGAAAGATAAAGAAGCTTGCTGAGTTATGGAGTGCAACATCTCCTATTGACAGACTAAAAATGTTGGAATATGTGCCTCAATCCTTACTGACATGGAACTCCTGAAGGGAAAAGTCATTGTGACAGTGTTCATGTCTGGGCGACTAACAGTTTTGAAGCTCTTGAAATGATCCTATCACTGTGACAAATTTGATGTCTTGCTAAATGAATTCTATCACTATGACTCTCTGAGTTTGGCATGACCTTTTGGCGATTGAAAGAACTCTAGGCGATAGTTGATCTTATCGGGCTAGCTCATGAGTATCGGGGAGAAGTCTCAGCAAATGGTGTAAGTCTTGCTAACATTGAGCTAACGCTAGGGTTTCAGTTAGATGTCTCAGAGAGTATGTAATGTCTCGCTGACAAAGGCTACTCTCGGGAGTCAAGGTGAATGTCAATGTAGCTCATGGGTTGCAGAGAGATGTCTCAGCGATGAAGCTAAGTCTTGCCGACAGAAGTCTTCAGGTTATCTCTAGGTGTTCAGACAAACGTCTTGGCGAAGGGCTTATGTCTTGCCGACTCGGTAAGACATGATGGAGCTCAGTGAAACATCACGACAAAAGTCTTGTGTCTTGTTGATAGTAAGTCTTCGGTAAGACCTAGGGAGCTCAGAGAAAGGTCATGGCAATAGACATGAGTCTTGGCGACAGTGTGACGTTCAGTGGAAGTTCTACTTTGATGTGAGTCTCTCCAAAAAGCGATAGTCATGCCGAATGGCTCATGCTGGCATGACTTAAAGTTTTCGACATAAGGTCTTGGTGACATCAGTATGTCTTGCCGATGGATTCTATAGATTCGATATGACTTGTTTCATTCGATATGAGTCTCACTGATAAGGAAAACCTTTGCCAATAGGAATAAAGTGGACATCGTTGGTTTCGTTGTGACTTATACATTCGTTATAGCATCTTGCCGACTCGTGGAAGCTATAGCGATGTTGATAGAGAAACTTTGTGGCATCAAGGAGACACTGTGAGTGTCTCATCGATATGCCCACAAAGTTGAATGCTCTTGACTAGTCTGACCATCCTAGGTGGAGCTTCGTGGACCAATCACAGGAAGCAGTTTTAAAGCATGATGACGGTTGATTTTTTTTGTAATAGTTGCATCGCTGGAAAAATAACATGCAGGGAAAAATCAAGACTCGAATGGAAGCTGTCTATGGTTGGCAATGGCGGATAAGGATGCACAGAAGAAAATCAAAAAGAAAAATAAGATTTAAAGCAGATTGATTATGTTTGGTATGTAATGAACAAAGCGTGTGAATCAAGTTGTAGGACGAGAGCAATTTTTGTAACTAGTTGAACAGTGAGAATAAGCTACTAAGAACTGAACACCAAAAAGTTGTATTTCTGATTGTATGTAATATTTTGTTACTAAAATACAAAGAGAGTCAGTTTGGTGTGGTGGGTTTTTTCATGTAAGGGTTTCCCACATAAATCTGTTGTTCACTGTCTTTGAGTATCTTCTCTATTTCTATAAATCTTTCATGCGTGTCTCAATTAGATTGTAATTTGAAAATTAAAAGTACTGTTTGCTTACTCCCCTGTGGTTTTGACGTTAGGAAAGTTATTTCCGCACCTCTTCTTTCCTTACAAGTGGTATCAGAGCCTGGCCAGTTGTGTTGTCCTTGTGAGTGGGTTGGGTTTTTTGTGTTAAATCCTTTTCAGTGGGAGTCTGGTAGAGGTCTGTTAATTTAATTACAGATTGAGATGGCAAGCACATCCAGTAGGATGGAAATAGAGAAATTCAATGGTAGCAATTTTGAGCTGTGGAAACTCAAAATGGAAGATATGTTAGTTGATCGAGATCTTTGGACTACTATTTTTGGAATAATGCCTCAAGGCATGAAGCAAGAGGATTGGGACCTGTCTGATAGAAAATAAAAAGGGCTGATAAGGCTTTGTTCAGCTGACTCTATTCTTCTGAACGTGCATGAAGAAAAGACTGCAGCCTCTTTGTGGACAAGACTAGCTGCTATTTATCAAGGCAAGTCCTTGGTGAACAAGCTATTCTTGAGGAAGAAGCTATACAACTTGAAGATGCAGGATGGAGTTGGTGTTGCTGATCACTTGAATGCTTTCAACATGCTTATTGCTCAGTTAGCATCTATTGGTGTGAAAATAGAAGAAGAAGATTGTTGCATGCTACTATTATGTTCTTTGCCTGATTCGTGGGATCATCTGGTGATGGCTATTGGGAGTACAACATCCTCATTCAAGATGCAAGATGTTGTTGCTTCTCTGTTATCAGAAGAAATGAGAAGGAAATCTTCTGAGATGGCAAAGGAGGCTCTGGCTGTCAGAGGTAGACCAAAGGAGAAAGGCAAGAAGAAGGACAAGAAGTCTAGATCGAAATCAAAAGGGAGATCAAAGTCTCCTGGAAAGAAGTCAAAGGTGAAGTGTTGGAACTGTGGGCAACCTGGTCATGTCCGAAAGGACTGTAAGGAGGAGAAAAAGAAGAAGAAGAACTCTTCTGGAAATGATTCTTCTCATAGTGATGCAGACGCCTTCATTGCAGCTTTGGCTACACGGGCATTAGATGATGTCTGGATGAGTGATTCTGGAGCATCTTTCCACATGACATCTCATAGAGAATGGTTCACGAAGTATGAAGAATACAATGGTGGAAAGGTGTACCTGGCAAGTGATTCATTTTTGGAAATTGTTAGTTGTGGAAGAGTTAGAATTCAATTCCCTGATGGATGAGTGAAGGGAATCAATGATGTGATGCATATACCAGGTCTGGCTCAAAACCTACTTTCTGTAAGTAAGTTGAATGATATTGGAGTGCAGGTCATGTTCTCTAGAAATGGCTGCAAGATGACTAGAGGCTCTATGGTGCTAGCTAGGGGTGCTCAAATTGGTACTCTGTACAAGTTGGATGCACAAGCTATTCAATGCAATAATGTCTCTACAAAGTCACTTAAGGCTGCTCATGAAGAAAAGAAGGAAAACATTCCTAATGGTGTAAACTCCATGGAGACTAAACTTCCAGCAGAGAAGACTATGCTCTGGCATCATTGGCTTGGCCACATTGGTGAAAAAGGTTTAAAAACCTTGAAAAATAAAAATATGGTAGAAGGGCTTGAAGATTGTAACCTTGAATTTGATTTTTGTGAACATTGCATATATGGAAAGCAACACCATGTTTCATTTTATTCCAGTCCACAAAACTTCTAGTTTGCTTGATTATATACATTCTGATGTGTCTGGTCTAGTGAATGTTCCTTCTTTATCTAAATCAAGATACTATGTGTCGTTTATTGATGATTACTCAAGAATAGCATTTGTATATTTTTTGAAAAGTAAATCAGAAGTGTTTAGTCGGTTTAAGGAATTTAAAAACCATGTAGAAAATCAAACTGGTAGAAAAATAAAATGTTTAAGGACTAACAATGGTAGTGAGTTTCGTTCAGCTGAATTCAAAAGGTACTGTAAAGATCATGGGATCAAAAGACACAAGACTACACCTTACACTCCACAACAAAATGGAGTTGCTGAAAGGTTCAACAAGATAGTAATGGAAAGAGCATGAAGTATGCTGAGCAGTGCTAGCTTGGATGAGAAATTCTAGGCTGAAGTAGTCTCTACAGCATGTTACTTGGTAAATCATTCTCCTAACAATGCCCTTGTTGAGAATACGCCTTTGGAATAATGGTTTGGAAAGAAGCCCTCTCTGAGACATATTCATGCCTTTGGCTGTGAGGCATATGCATATGTGCCATTTGAAAAAAATCCAAGTTGGAAAATAAAGCTATAAAGTGTATATTTATAGGCTATAGCATTGGCATAAAAGGATACAAGCTTTGGAACCCTGAGACTGAGAAGGTTTTGCATAGCAGAAGTGTTATCTTTCATGAGCTGAAACCTTCCACATTGGATCTGCAGTCAGAGAAGAAATCAAAAAATGAAAAGGATGTTGCAGCAATTCCTCATACACCAGATAAAGAGGAATTGAAAAATCAAAATGTACCTGATACTGAGGAGAGCTCAAGTAGTTCTAAAAGTTTTGAAGATGATGAAGAACCACCTCAACCTCAGCCTGTGAGGAGGTCAACTCATGAAAGAAAGCAACCTAAAAGGTATGGGTTTTCTTTAATAGAGTGTACTTGTGCCTATGCTTTAATTTCTAGCACTGATGAACCTAGGACTATAAAAGAGGCATTTAAAATGTTTGATTCAAACTCTTGGTTGGAAGTCATGAATGAAGAAATGGTATCATTAGAAAAGAATGACACCTGGTGTTTGGTTCCATTGCCTAAAGGTAGAAAATCTATAGGCTGCAAATAGATATTAAAAAAGAAAATAGGTCTAGATGGCAGTGTAGAAAAATATAAAGCGAGGCTAGTTGCAAAAGGTTATTCCCAGGTAGAGGGGATTGACTATGGAGAAATTTTTTCTCCTGTAGCTAAGCTGATATCTATTAGATTTCTTTTGTCACTTGCATCAGCATATAATTTAGAGATTGAACAGATGGATGTGAAAACAACATTTCTTCATGGTGATCTTGAAGAAGAAATTTATATGTCCCAGCCAGAGCATTTTGTGGTAAAAGGTAAGGAAAGACTGGTTTGCAAGTTGAAGAAATCTCTATATGGTTTAAAACAGTCTCCTAGAATGTGGTACCAAAAGTTTCACACTTTTGTTCTATCATTGGGATTTGTAAGATCAAAATGTGATCATTGTGTGTATTACAAAGCTGAAAGTGATCAAATACTTATTATTGCTCTATATGTTGATGACATGTTGTTTATAGGCAATAGTAAGCTAATGATTTTTGATCTTAAGTCTCAGTTGTCTGCAAAGTTTGAGATGAAAGATCTTGGTGCAACAAGGTACATTCTGGGAATGTAAATAACCAGGGACAAAAAGAATAGAAAGCTTTGGCTCAGTCAAAGTAAATATGTCATGACTGATCTAGAGAGATTTTGTATGACTGAATGCAAGCAGGTAGTTGTTCTAGTTACATAGGAAAAAAAGCTATCTATTGAGGATTGTCCAAAATCTTCTTCTAAGATGGAGGACATGACCAGTGTGCCTTATTCAAGTGCAATTGGCAGTCTCATGTATGCAATGGTCTATACAAGGCCAAACATTGCCCAAGCAGTGGGAGTTCTTAGTCGTTTTATGGCTAATCCCAGAAGAACACATTGGGATGCTGTGAAGAGAGTGTTTAGATATTTGAAAGGAACTTCAGACTATGCTTTGTGTTACCATGGTAACTTGGTTGAATCACAGAGAACTCTCAGTATTCGAGGCTATGTGGATTCTGATTAGGCAGGGGACATTGACAGTAGAAGATTCACTAGTGGATATATTTTCATGATGAATGGTGGTGCAATGAGTTGGATGAGTAAGCGGCAGGCTGTAGTCGCTTTATCTACTACAAAGGCAGAATACATGGTAGCCACACATGCCTGTAAAGAAGCAATCTAGTTAAAAAAATTTTGTTCTAACATTGGCTTTGATGTAGAAAAGATTACTATCTACTGTGACAACCAGAGTGCTATATGTTTGGCAAAGAATCCTACTTTCCATGCCAGAACGAAACATATAGATGTATAGTATCATTTTGTACGACATATGGTGGAGGATGGGAAGGTCTCTTTGGAGAAAGTGGATACTCTGGAGAATGTTGCAGATGCATTGACGAAGCCTATGAGCACAAACAAGTTTAGTTGGTGTGCCAATTTGATAGGCCTCTTGGCCCATGAATCTCAGTAATTATATGTTGCTCTGGAGGTGACAGTAAGATCTTTGTCAAGTGGGAGCTTGTTGGAATATGTGCCTCAATCCTTACTGACATGGAACTCCTGAAGGGAAAAGTCACTGTGACAGTGTTCATGTCTGGGCGACTAACAATTCTGAAGCTCTTGAAATGATCCTATTGCTGTGACAGAGTTGATGTCTTGTCGAATGAAGTCTATTGCTGTGACTCTCTAAGTTCAGCATGACCTTTTGGCGATCGAAAGAACTCTGGGTGATAGTTGATCTTATCGGGATAGCTCACAGGTGTCAGGGAGAAGTCTCAGTGAATGGTGTAAGTCTCACCGACATTGGGCTAACACTAGGGTTTTAGTTAGATGTCTTAGCAAGTATGTAATGTCTCACCGACAAAGGCTTCTCTCGAGAGTTAAGGTGAATGTCGATGTAGCTCATAGGTCATAGGGAGATGTCTTAGTGATGAAGCTAAGTCTTGCCGATAGAAGTCTTCGGGTTATCTCTAGGCGCTCAGAGAAACGTCTTGGTGAAGGGCTTATGTCTTGCTGACTCAGTAAGACATGATAGAGCTCAGTGAAACGTCACGGCGAAAGTCTTGTGTCTTGCTGATAGTAAGTCTTTGGTAAGACCTAGGGAGCTCGGAGAAAGGTCATGGCGATAAACACGAGTCTTGGCGATAGTGTGACATTTGGTGGAAGTTCTGCTTTGATGTGAGTCTCACCGAAAAGCGATAGCCATGCCGAATGGCTCACGTCGACATGACTTGAAGTTTTTGACATAAGGTCTTGGCAACATTAGTATGTCTTTCCGATGGATTCTCTAGATTCGATATGACTTGTTTCATTCAATATGAGTCTCGCCGATAAGGAAAACTTTTTCCAATAGGAACAAAGTGGACATCGTTGCTTTTGTTGTGACTTATACATTCATTATAGCATCTTTCCGACTCGTGGAAGCTATAGCGATGCTGATAGAGAAACTTTGTGGCATCGGGGAGACACTGTGAGTGTCTCACTATATGCCCACAAAGTTGAATTCTCTTGACCAGTCTGACCATCCTAGGTGGAGCTTCGTGGACCAATCACAGGAAGTAGTTTTAAAGCATGATGACGGTTTTTTTTTTTGTAACAGTTGCATCGCTGGAAAAACAACATGCAAGGAAAAATCAAGACTCGAATGGAAATTTTCTATGGTTGGAAATGGCGGATAAGGATGCACAGAAGAAAATCAAAAAGAAAAATAAGATTTAAAGCAGATTGATTTTGTTTGGTATGTAATGAACAAAGCGTGTGAATCAAGTTGTAGGACAAGATCAATTTCTGTAACTAGTTGAATAGTGAGAATAAGCTACTAAGAACTGAACACTAGAAAGTTGTCTTTCTGATTGTATGTAATATTTTGTTATTGAAATACAAAGAGAGTCAATTTGGTGTGGTGGGTTTTTTCCCATAAGGGTTTCCCACGTAAATTTGTTGTTCACTGTCTTTGAGTATCTTCTCTATTTCTGTAAATCTTTCATGTGTGTCTCAATAATATTGTAATTTGAAAATTAAAAGTACTGTCTGCTTACTCCCCTATGGTTTTGACGTTAGGAAAGTTGTTTCCACACCTCTGCTTTCCTTAAAAAAAATTGATGATACTTTGGTAGAATACCTACTTTGGAAAGGTATTGATGTATCAATTGTTTCTAATTTCTTGCCAAAAAATCTTGTTAAGATTGTTGAAGAAAGAATGTTACTTGAAGGTCCGAAAGGACGTAAATTTGAAGCTTTGGTTGAAAAGAGGTGTAATAAAGTTAAAGGGAGATTATCTGAACCGATCATGGAAAGAAAGAAGTGCATTAAAGAAATATCTGACATTTAAAAGTATTGTCTCCGGTGGCCTGCAGCGGTAGACAATTTCAGAAGTAAAATTGATGCAATTGAGTCAAAATTAAATAGTATTGGAAAGAGTTTTGACATCTTTGAAGATAAAGAAGGGAAGAAAAGATTGAGAGTTGATGAACTTCAAGTTGAATTGATTATTGTGCAAAGGTAGAGAGATGATGTAGTTAAGTATTTTTGGTTCCTTAAGGAAATTGTTGAGGTCCGCTTAGACCATCTATCTGGAATTCTTACTAATGTAGAAGATGTTGAAGAACAGAGTTCATATTGTTCACCATCTTTTACTTTGTTGGGTGTATTGGAAAGAATTTGCACTTGGATGGAGTCTGCTACATTTAACTGGAAGAAGCTGGATCTAGTTCTTGAGGAGAGATATAAGAAAGTTTTTCAAGTGAAAATTATTATCTTTACTTGAATCCTGAATGTTCTATTTCTGTTGTTTTCATTGAGAAGAAAAAGAGGAGAATAAATTTTTGGTCATCTGGAATTTTTTTTTTGGAATCGTTATGATTTTTGATGTCACCATGTTCAAATTTTGGTACACCCTTTTTGGCTACCCTTTGTCATTGATGTCAAAGGGGGAGAGATTGGAGTTAGAGAATTTTTGTGGTGGGGAGAGATTGTGCTAGAAAGTTTGAAGAAGTTTCTGTTCCATGTTTCCATCAATGACAAAGGGGGAGATTGTTGGAAAAATGAAGAAGATTGATTATCTCTATAGTTTTTTTGTTGTCTTTGATGTCACCATGTTGTGATTACAAGTTTAAGGTTGTGGCTGATTTGGTATTTTGGTCTGGTATTTGAACCAGTATTCGTGCTACTCCCTCTGATATTCTTGTTCGCACTCCTCTGCAGTCAACAATTATTGCTCACAGTTTTGGGAAATGGTTATGATTGTTGAAAGAATACATGTTTAGAATATTACATGCTCTGGTGCTTGTACAATGTTGTGGAAACCAACATAATGTTTACTACGTTTTTCTTGAAGTCTATTCTTGACCGACTTCTTGGTGTAATTATAAAATGGTGAATTAATTTTGCTACACGGATATTTATGCAACCTATCTTAGGTCTATGTTGACTTGATATAGCATGCTAAAAGGTTGAATTACTTCTTGGAATTATTTTGTGGATGATTGAAGCTAATTGTTAGTATTTTTAGTAAATATGAAGTGCATCTAATTAGGCTGACCTAATTGATGCTTGCGAATAGATCAAGTATATATATGTGAATGTTGAATAGGTTTTGCGATGAGGAAGAAGAGCGATCGAGTAAGAAGTGTGATTGATGAAGTAGTAGAAAGTGCGAAAGTGGGCGAATATAATGAAGTGTGTCAAGTTAGTTTATTGAGCATCACCAGAATTGTATCAACACTTGTTGGATGCATTATTCTCAGTTCATTTTGGTTGTAAAGCCTTCTTTTGTTCTATAAATCCTTTTTTAGCTAGTGAGCTTCCTTGTAAGCAGTGAGGTTTTGTATTTGGACAGTGAGTCCTTTCTAGGCAGTGAGCCCTTGGTAGTGAGCCTTATAATTTTTCTGTTTTAGAACAACTTTATACTATGAGTTAATCCTCACCGTGGTTTTTTCCTCATTGGGTTTTCCACATAAAATCTAGTGTTTAGTGTGTTATATTGCTTTCTGATTTGTATCTCTTGCTTATGCTTAATAAAAAAATAGTATGTTTGTGGAATGGATATGGGTTGAAGTTTTAAAGTTGAATTTCTATGACAACTGATTCACCCCCCCTCTTAGTTGTCTTGCATCCTTTAACACAAATTTCATGATCAAGATCTACATTCATTGATGTCACTTCATGATATATTACATATTTATCCAAGGTTCAAATAGGGATTGGTGAGTTGTGACATTTCATTTGTTCATTCATCATTCCTTTCATGCTTTTATTCATTTCAAGGTTTAATTACCAAAACTAGGTTTGACCAAGGAAAAACCCTATTCCCTAACAAACAACATTTTTCTCTCTTTGATGTGTGATTGTAGATTTTAGGTTGAATATCTATTAGAGAGAAAAAATGAAGAAAGTTGTAAAGTTGTCAAAGTTGCAAGAAAAGTTATCAAATCACAAAAAGCATCTTTGGTGACATGTACACAACATTTTACCCTTTCCAGATTTGCATTTTGATAGTTAGTCTTGTTAGATTTCAGATCTATCTTCTATAGCATAAATTTTGAATGAAATTAGAGAAATAGGTCCATCATACCCCCCCTTTATCAATTCATTTTGGTGAACCTCATTTTTCTATATTTCAGTTGTAAGTCCCAACAACCAACTAATTAGGTACTTTAATCATTCATCCTCTCATATTAAAGCAACATACCAATGCACAAATGACCATAGAAAAGTTCAACTAATAAAGTTTGCATCAACACTAAATCACTCTTATGAATATAGATAGTCTACATTTGAATCATCCCACTACAAGAAAATGGGTAACTAATCCATAATTTGCATAACTCGAAGATCCAAAACACTAAAGAATGCAAATAAATAATCATATTAGTAACCTACAAACTGAGATATCAAAGAAGATAATCTTGTCCAAAAAAGGACTCAAACACCAAATCAACCATGTAGATTTGATTCACTAAACATGTCCACAAACAAGTAACCATATTCAAGGAACCAATCAAGCATCTAGGAGATAAGAACAACCTCCAAACACCAAACCATATCACCACCAAACAACTACATACATGATCATGTTGTGTCAATGCTCAAATGTACTTATATATCCAAGACACCATAATTATCACCAACATTGTACATGCACTCAACTATCACCCAACATGAGACTCCAAGCCTCTACATGTGTCAACCCATGTCCTCAAAACCAAAGACAACCTGTGTTCCTTTCACCATCAAATTAAAACTCTAAAAAAATCCTATCAACCTCTACTAGTAAGCACAAAATTGATAATCAACTATACCACCATAAATATCATACAAAAACATGTACTCCTTCAATATTTCACCTCTTGACTTGTTTGGATGCTCACACAATCAAACCTCAAATCTCAAGCACCTACAAGTGATCAAATAAGTACAATCCACTCTCTACACCACAAATTTAAAATCTACCTAATCCACTGTGTAGTATACTACACATGCTCTCCAATGCCTATTCAAAACAAAAAAAATCCAATTTCATATGCAAACATTATGCCCAAAACTATGAAAACAGGAACATCTAGATTTTAGGATCCAAAAACTAATCTAAATAGAAAAATCATGGAATCAAATTTGTACCACTATGTAGTTCTAGAAACCACTTTTCCAACGAGTATAAGAAGTTAAAAATTTGACACCATGGATGAAAGTTATGTCTGTTTTAAAAAAAACTTCTCTAATTTGGATAGTAGGTGGTTGGGAAGTGGTCCCCGAGTGGAGCCATCAGTGGTGTACCGATGGAGGGTGGGTGGTGGGTTTAATTGTGGATTTCAATTTTTTTTTAAAAAAAAATTAAAATGGTGGTTAAATAGTTTAAAGCATGATAGGCTAGGCTTAGACCCAACCAAACCAGGGGTGGGAATCGGGGGGCAATCCTGGTAGCCTCGCCAATCAAGAGCATCTGTCAGTTGAAAGGGTTGAAACCCTTGTAGGGGCCAGTCCTTGTCAGTTAGGGACATACCATGGTCATGGGTGGGGGTCTGCAGAACCCTCCCACCCCTCCCCACATTAATATTTTTTATTTATTTTAATTTATAAAGATTTTCAATATAAATTATTTTGTAGGTTTTATTTTATTTATTTATTTATCTTTTATTCTATAGACAAATTAGACAGTCATATGGTGGTATGACAAGGAAAATAGGGGAAATTTTGTATTTTTCACAATGACCAAAATAGGGAAAATTGTATATGAATCTTCATTTCTCAACCATCCTAGATCCAATGGTGAGGGTCATTTTGTCTCAAGAGGTCTTCTATGAAATTTACTCTACAAAACCTTCATATGAAAGCATAATCTAAGAAACCCTTTGACCTAAATTTCTCAAGCCTCATATCTACAATAAAGCCAACAATTTTTAATGTAATTTTTAGATATAAAATGTAAAAATTAATTGATTGAAATATGTAGAGACCTAAAAATGATGATTTTGAATGCAAATTTTGATCTTAAAAAATGAACTTTCTTTCACTACATGAACTAGATGAAAAATGCTTTATAAAATGCAATTACTAATTCCAAAATAGAGATATGTCAGTATGATGCAATTGAGTAGATAGAGACAGAACAGTGTGAATTTTTTTTGTTGAAACACCTATACAAGGATAGGGTCGCCCAAGGGCGACTGAGTCTTTATACTATTCCTATTTGCAAATAGGTTTGACAATGACTATTTTTCCAAAAAAAATCAATGTAAAGGAAATGCAAATGTATGACAATTTTGGAACAAAATGACACGTTTTTATATGCAAATTTGAAATGAAAATCTAATCTAAATGATTGAAACACACTGTAGTGCAACCTATGATGCAATATGAATGCAATATTTTGGATTTTTATAGTTTTTATGATGTAATGTGCAACCCTAAATGTGAAACACAATGAAACAAAACCTAGATGAGAAATGCAAAACATAATGATGCAAAACCTAGATCTTAGGTTTGAAAGACTACCCAATCAGAAAGCTATGATGTAAGAATGCCAGGTTCACCAAAATGGAACATAAAAAAGTAGTACACCCTAATGAGCTAAGGTGTATTGTTCCATCATTTCTATAGCTTCATTAAGATGCAAATCAACTAGGTGCATAAATTAAATTTCAACCTCTTAGGTGAGTCAATCAAACCTTGATTTGCATCTATTTGGGGGTAGGAATGATTTAGGAATGATTTGAAATGATTAAAATAAGTAAACTAAATTACCTAATATGATAAATGTAATTTCCCAAATATAAACAAATGAAAACATAATTCTACAAGTGAATCTGGAAGGTACAAACTGATATGTACCTGACCCCAAAAGTCATATTTGAGTGTTGTAGCAGGATTGGGTCGCCCTTGGGCGACTGGGTCTTTGTTAGGGTGTCTTTTCCAATTTTCAAGGTCCTCTGGTGCTAGATCTAAGCTTTTGTTTTCTATCTGTCCCATTGTTAGAATGTTGTTAATAAATTTTGTAATGGAGCTTTCATGTCTTGACAACTTCGATGAAAACAAATGCAACAATACAAAATAGGTCTTAAAGATCTCTTCAATCCTTTCCAAACCTACAACCTGCACATTCAAAAAGAGGGAAGTTATGCTATATAGGGGATTGCCTCAATCAAACCTTGTGTATGTGTTTCCACTTCCACAATGGAAATTTCAATGATAAAACCTTAATGGAAAGGAAGGAAATGATGAATGAACACAATGTTGCAACTCACCAACCTTCAATGGCTACCTTGAAGGACTAAAGACATACCTTTCTTGATAGAATGCTTGAATGCTTGAATGCTTTGGATATCTACAATAATGTTAGCCTTCACAAAGCATGAACATGAACACACATAAAATTTGACATGATGTTGGATCTTGAATTGTTGTAATGAAATCTGATAATGTTGCTCTTGACTTGCTCAATAATTCTCTTGACAATAGTATTTACTATTGAATGCGTGTTAAATTTCAAATGATAAAATAACTAGGTATTTATAGGTGTTTATCTAATTTTCCAAAAATTAGATTCCAAAAGTCGACACTTCATATTTGAATTTTTCATAATAAAATACAAACAAAAACATATTTAAATTTGCGTCCTAACTAAGAACAATGACCCATTTGCCCATGGGCGACTGGGTCCTAGCCCAAAATTCCAAGACACTCAAAGTTGTGGATAATTTAACAATTGAATGCATTTGTTCAATACTTATCCTTCTTTGGAAAACAATAAACATTAGGCTTTGTAATGCATAATTTGGAAAATTAGAAGCTTAATTAAGTCCAATAAATTAGGAGGCCAAAACATAATGTGAAATTGTAAGTGTATAATTTTCTATGCAACAATTACCTAGGCACTAATGCATTAACATTGGCCCCTAGTCCATATCTTAGAAGAGATGTTAATCATATATTCCACTAAAATATTTGTCTCTTGAATAAAGACAATATCCAGTTTATGTTCACAAATCAAATCCCAAGTAGAATTTTGTTGAGGGATGCTACACAAACTCCTAGCATTCCAATTGATTACAATCATTTTTGAGGGGTGCAAAAGTGAGTATCTAGTGTCCTAATAACACTAAATTCTACTATTGATTCCCATATCAAATTAATTTTTTCATAATATTTTTTCTTCCTATCCTTTGACATTTTATCATTTCCCCTTTTGCTAATGTTCTTTTATTACATGCCTACTAGAGGAGGAACCTTCCTTTCATCACCTTCTTTTTCTTCAAACTTTTTCAATTGATCTAAAATTACTTGAAGTTCTTTTGCTTCCATTTAAAAAATTTCCATCTTGATGGAATCAACTTTTACCAAGGATAATCCTTCTTTCTTTGGAATTTTTTACATTTTCAATAAGTTCTTTGTAGAAATATCTACACAATATGGTGACCCATGCTCTTCTAGATCACAACAAACAGAGTGTGGGAGACAAGAACTAGCATCTTGTAGCCACAAATGATTGATGCAGAAGCTTGAAAGTGAGAATGAATCTAAGAGTGTGTAGAGCATCAAGAAGTGTCAAGAAGGAATGAAAGAATAGAGAGATAGAGCATTTGAAGGGTAAAAAGGAGGCAAGACACCTATTTCTTGGTTGTCAAGGGAGGCAACAACATTAGAATTTGCTGCCAATGGGGAAACAAAATGCCTCTATGGATTCCAAACGAAGGAATCTTGTCAAGATGGCAGCATGGTGCGTGGATGTTCGCATGGCATGCACACATCCCCTCAAGATTCCTCCACCAATGCCAAAATGAGCCGCCAAGTGAATGGAAAAAGGTTGTGGATGTCGAATTACATCATCAAATTTTGTTTTCTAAGGTAAGGGTGATGTAATTGGGGAACTTTCCTAGGGGGAAAATTCGCTCCATTACAATTATAAAAGATGTTTGAATCTAATAAATTGGCTCCTTGATTAGATTTAATATTATCATGCTCCATTGATTCTACATCCTAAAATATTTTTAAAATAACAATGTTTTTGTTATACAACCCTCTTGGAATGTCTTTCTATTGTTGATTTATAGCCTTCCCTTTAGAACAACATTGCATAGGAATAAATCTATTGGAATTTGGCTCTTTTGAATGGACTAGAGTCTTTCCTTTCACCTTGGGTTGATTTTCTATGTGTTAGGAGAGGGTTGAGATGCTATAGGACCCATCTTTGGACAATTTATTTCAAGATGTCCATATTCATGGTATTCCTAATAGAAAAAAAGGAAGAGATTAATAATCAATTTTTTGAATCAAGTTCACACTACCTAATCTAATTTACAAAGAGTGGAAGAAGATTATTAAAACTAATTTCAACACACAACCAAGAAAAACTAGTTGCCTTTCTATCCAAATATTCGTGATATGATCCTAAGGTTTTTCCAATAATCATTGCAATAGATTGAATAGTGTCATGTCTCAAAAAATCTATCTAAATCCTAGGAAAGTGAATCCAAATAGGTATCTTAGCTAGTAGTTCCTCCATAGAATCAAATCCTACATTCCAAGGTTTGTTAAGTAGACTTGCTTGATTATTTCTAGCTAGGATGATTTCTATCTCTCATTTTGGGTTTAAATTCTTTTGATCCTAAGCCTCTATAAAATGCAAAGATATATGAATTCTCCAAAACTTGCATATTAGACCATGCTTTGACAAATAAAGAACACCATCCACAATTGACTCTGAATTAAAAAAAAATAGGATTGGTTGATCCTTACTCTTTTCTAAACAACTAATGTGATTCAAATGATTAGTCATTTGTTGCTCAGATCCACCTTCTTTCATTGCATTTGAAAGAAACTTGATAATTTTTTCATGTCTCAACAAAGAGGGTTCCTCCAAATTAAGAATAGATTTGAAGGAGAGGTTGGGAGGTCCCCCCAAACCCCCCTGAACCACCACCTTGTAGAACCAATGGAAAAAGGAGATGACCATGAGGGTTCGAAAAAAAGAGAAAAAAGAAAGGGAAGTGTTGCACACCACACACTATACCCAAAAACACTAGGTCACAAGAAAATAAAAGAAAGAGGCCTCAAGCAACTGGCCTATGTCTTCTCAAAGACTTAGGGGTCACAATTTATAGAGGTTCCTTCACAACTTGCCATGCCATGATCTACCTTTGAAGGGCTACTTTTAAGAGTAGAAATTTTTAAATTAAACTTCATTTAGTTGCCTTGAATTGATCTCATGTTGTTGCTCATGCAAGCAAACATATTTGTAACCAAATTGCAATATAAAAAAGTTCTAGTAGGAGGATCAACACACAATGTCTAGTTAAAACTAAATTAATTTATATGCAAGGTGAATTTGAATTTTTGAACAAACATCAAATTTGTGTCATGCACTTGAATCATTTTTATGCACATAGACTCAATCATGATTTTTCTTTTGAGGAGTTCTATTTTTTCTATAAATCAATAAGAAATGAAAATAACTTCAAATCGATAAAAAAATGTGTATTAGAATAATATAATTAAAACTTCACATAAAATAATATAAAATAAAACTAAAAATAGAATATAAGAAATATACACATTTAACCTATACAATAATATAATTAAAAAAAATATTAATATTAAAATATTAAATATTTGTAATTTGAAACCCATGTTCCTTTTATTTTTTATATTATATCCAATATATTATATTCTAAAATTAAAAAATACACTTCAATAACTTATCTTTTAATCATTTAATTTAAAATGTAATCTAACAATTATATTTAATAAAGTATATATGCTTTGTCAAACACATGTTTGTCCTCCATAGCAAAATACTAATTATGTTATCCTCAATCTATATTAATATATAAATTAAATTATTTCTAATATTTAAAATTAAAAATTAAAAACCGCCTACTCGTCAAACTGCTTCGTCTCCTCCTCAAAGGAATACCCAAAATTTTGGAAAGAATAAGTGCATGATGACAAAGAGCCCATTTTTATTTAAGTTAGTACGAAACAAGAAAACAATGTTCTTGGCTTGTCCTTTGCAACAGTGGTAAAAGCATTGCTTTGTAATTGAGGTTGCACGAGTTCGACTCACCCGAAGTATAGTTGCAGGCATCGTAAGTATCCCCAAGGCAGTACTCTCTAGTACCCCACTTTTAAACCATTTTAAAAAATGCACATAGACTCAATCATGATTTTTCTTTTGAGGAGTTCTATTTTTTCTATAAATCAATAAGAAATGAAAATAACTTCAAATCAATAAAAAAATATGTATTAGAATAATATAATTAAAACTTCACATAAAATAATATAAAATAAAACTAAAAATAAAATATAAGAAATATACACATTTAACCTATACAATAATATAATTAAAAAAAATATTAATAAAATATTAAATATTTGTAATTTGAAACCCATGTTCCTTTTATTTTTTATATTATATCCAATATATTATATTCTAAAAAATTAAAAAATACACTTCAATAACTTTTTATATTAAATATAAGGAGATCACAGGAAGTACAAAAAGCTCCAGAGAGCGAACTATTCAGCTCAAGAGAGGCCAAGCCTCAAAACAGGAGCAGAAAGCAGAGTCAAAACAGATACAAAAAAAGAAACACATCTGTTACAATGTTACATAACCGTTACAAAAAGTGCATAACAGAGCACCAGTGACCAAAAGGCTAGTGAAGGATGTCATCCAGTTTATCTACCCAGGCAGTCCACCCTTTATCACCTTCCATCCAGACTATACATTTCATCTCCTGAATCTGCGCAAGCATGAGAGTCATGTCCTTGCTGGAGCTTCTATTGTTCTTCACCTCTTGGGATAGAGTCTTGCAAGTATTTTCGAAGAGCTACAGATTATTTAGAGTGTCCCTCCAAGCGTATCCTCCCTTCATCTCATAGATGAAGAACGTGGCATATCCATCCTTTAGGAACCGTTTGAGCTTCTTCCTTTCAATTATCATGGTGGTTCGCACCTGCAAAAAGATTTTAAAGAAAGTGAGTTTTCTAAAAGACTCAGTAAGATCACGGGGGTTATTCTGATATCTTTCTTCATTTCTGCACTTCCAGATTTGCCATAGAACATTAGAGGATAGGATCTTCCAAAAAAGATTAGAGTCATGTTTTAAGCCATCAATATGACCAGTAACAATATCAAGAACAATAAATAACATAGGATAGGTAATGCCAAACATAAGCCAAATTTCCTTCGCAAAGATACAGTCAAGCAGGATGTGTCTAGCCGTTTCGGGGAGTCTACAGAAGTTACAGTAATCAGTCTCGGCATTGCCTTTTCTGACAGGGAGTCTGTCAAGAAGAAGGAGCCAATTGAAGCATTTAATCTTAGGCTCGGTGGGACCTTTCCAAAGGTGATCAAAGTGATTCTTCCAAGTGCGGGCGTCCAGCGTGGAATACCAGATAGAGTTAACATGATCAATGATGGTTTCTGAATGACCAATAACATTGTATATGTTCTTGGCTTTGATCTTGGATAACATTGTACCATCGGGCCACTTACAGCCAAGGAACCTATGAGAATCCACATGACTTGAGGAAGGGAGGTCCTTAGAGGCCTTGATAATCATATTATAAGTTTTCTTTTGGGAAGTGGGGAGGTCAAATTTAATTCTGAGATCCTCCCAACTAATTAACTCGTCATGCTCAAAGAGGTCGGCAAATTGGGAAATGCCTTTGCTCGACCAGTGTCTAGCAGAGCAGCCTTGGGAGAGAGCAAGGGGCTTGCCTGAGGAAGATAAGTTCCACCAAATGGACCTTTCACCAAAGAGATGGCAGTCATCATGGAAGGCCTTGTTAGAAACATACTTTTTAACTTGGTCCCACGCCTTCCAAATGGATCTAAAGATCGCAGACCCTTGAACGAGAACAGGAAAGTTACCAATGACAAGGTCAATAAACGGAAGATTCTTCCAAGACTTCGCATATTTGGGGAAGCCTCTTTCAATGTTGCTCCTAACAAGAACCTTCCAAGGATCATTGCCATCAAGGGAATGAAAGATCCACTTGGCGGCAAGGGCAAACCCTTGGAGCTTGAGATCCTTCAAGCCAAGACCCCCAAGGAGCTTATTGACATGGCACCACCCCTAATTTGACAATGCATTTTTCTTTTCCTTACTCATCGCACTTAGAAAGTTCCTAATGTACCTCTCTCATCCGCTCTCGAAAGCTACTTCAATAACTTTTAATCATTTAATTTAAAATGTAATCAAACAATTATATTTAATAAAGTATATATGCTTCTGTCAAACACATGTTTGTCCTCCATAGCAAAAATACTAATTATGTTATCCTCTAATCGGTATGAATATATAAATTAAATTATTTCTAATATTTAAAATTAAAAATTAAAAACCTCCTACTGGTCAAACTACTTCATCTCCTCCTAAAAGGAATACCAAAAATTTTGGAAAGAATAAGTGGAGGACGACAAAGAGCCCATTTTTATTTAAGTTAGTACAAAACAAGAAAACAATGTTCTTGGATTGTCCTTTGCAACAGTGGTAAAAGCATTGCTTTGTAATTGAGGTTGCAAGAGTTCGACTCGCCCGAAGTATAGTTGCAGGCATCGTAAGTATCCCCAAGGCAGTACTCTATAGTACCCCACTTTTAAACCATTTTACAAAATGCACATAGAGTCAATCATGATTTTTCTTTTGAAGAGTTCTATTTTTTCTATAAATCAATAAGAAATTAAAATAACTTCAAATCGATAAAAAAATGTGTATTAGAATAATATAATTAAAACTTCACATAAAATAATATAAAATAAAACTAAAAATAAAATATAAGAAATATACACATTTAACCTATACAATAATATAATAAAAAAAAAATTAATATTAAAATATTAAATATTTGTAATTTGAAACCCATGTTCCTTTTATTTTTTATATTATATCCAATATATTATATTCTAAAATTAAAAAATACACTTCAATAACTTCTCTTTTAATCATTTAATTTAAAATGTAATCTAACAATTATATTTAATAAAGTATATATGCTTTGTCAAACACATGTTTGTCCTCCATAGCAAAATACTAATTATGTTATCCTCAATCTATATTAATATATAAATTAAATTATTTCTAATATTTAAAATTAAAAATTAAAAACTGCCTACTGGTCAAACTGCTTCGTCTCCTCCTCAAAGGAATACCCAAAATTTTGGAAAGAATAAGTGGAGCCCAATTTTATTTAAGTTAGTATGAAACAAGAAAACAATGTTCCTGGCTTGTCCTTTGCAACAGTGGTAAAAGCGTTGCTTTGTAATTGAGGTTGCAAGAGTTTGACTCACCCGAAGTATAGTTGCAGGCATCGTAAGTATCCCCAAGGTGGTACTCTCTAGAACCCCACTTTTAAACCATTTTAAAAAATGCACATAGACTCAATCATGATTTTTCTTTTGAGGAGTTCTATTTTTTCTATAAATCAATAAGAAATGAAAATAACTTCAAATCGATAAAAAGATGTGTATTAGATTAATATAATTAAAACTTCACATAAAATAATATAAAATAAAAATAAAAATAAAATATAAGAAATATACACATTTAACCTATACAATAATATAATAAAAAAAATATTAATATTAAAATATTAAATATTTGTAATTTGAAACCCATGTTCCTTTTATTTTTTATATTATATCCAATATATTATATTCTAAAATTAAAAAATACACTTCAATAACTTCTCTTTTAATCATTTAATTTAAAATGTAATCTAACAATTATATTTAATAAATTATATATGCTTTGTCAAACACATGTTTGTCCTCCATAGCAAAATACTAATTATCTTATCCTCAATCTATATTAATAAATAAAATAAATTATTTCTAATATTTAAAATTAAAAATTAAGAACTGCCTACTGGTCAAACTGCTTCATCTCCTCTTCAAAGGAATACCCAAAATTTTGGAAAGAATAAGTGCAGGACGACAAAGAGCCCATTTTTATTTAAGTTAGTACGAAACAAGAAAACAATGTTCTTGGCTTGTCCTTTG
>VDFB02204098.1:0-28218 GCA_007258455.2 Sequoia sempervirens | reverse complement strand
CAAATTATTCTTGGCCATAGGATGTCAACGTGAAAAAATAGAATCTTTTAGAGAATTTCTATAAATGTACAATTAAAAATCATTATAATGTTAGAAAAATATTTGAGAAATATATTGAAAACATTTTATAATTTTGAACTTTTGAGAAATGATGCAAGAGCACCCAAGCAAATTGGCAATCCTACATTACCCAAAAATAATTTATTTTTATTTTTCTCATTTTTGGTGTGTGGTCGATTTAATGGATTGACAACCATTGGATGCAATCTTCATTTAGTTCATTTGAAGATCATTGATGGCTAAATTAGAACATTGTTTATGTCATTGGCTAGAAATGATTTCCCATGTGCATCTAATTCAAATTTCATTTACCTTGCAGTGACAATATTAT
Source organism: Sequoia sempervirens (assembly GCA_007258455.2). Taxonomy (NCBI): domain Eukaryota; kingdom Viridiplantae; phylum Streptophyta; class Pinopsida; order Cupressales; family Cupressaceae; genus Sequoia; species Sequoia sempervirens. The sequence continues at coordinate 27,827 of VDFB02204098.1, read as the reverse complement.
GGAATTTAATCATTATCTTTATTGATATAAAACGAGGTAATAGAAGGATTTTGAGGGGGGGGGTTGTGTAGCTTATGAAAGGTAGATAAAATGAACTGCCAGTGAAAGGATGGAAGACAACAGTATTTCCATGTAAATGTCATTCTTCTGAAAATGCATAACAAAGGAGACGTGAGGGAGCACCTTCCATAATAAAATAAAATAAAAAAATTATGACTATTGAAGAGACCAATTAGAAGGAGAAATGAAGGGGTCCGACTGTGCAAATAAGAAAGATAGCAACATTTTTGAAAAAGAAAACATAAGGAAGAGTTTTCATATTGAAAAAAATGCCAATGAAAGGGGGGCATGAGCAGTAAGTAGGAAGGATGCAAATATTAAGATAGGCAGGGAGGGTGATGCATGTAGGCTATGTGGAGAATAGGACAACCAACAGAGAGGTCACTGATGGAAAGAGAGGGCATGCCAATAGTTATGGAAGAGTGTGGTTCCATGTTTAAATGGATTTTGAAAATATATGAAAATAAAATTAATAGTAGAGAGGTCAAGTTACAGTGTGAAGATAGAGATGTTTGCAGATGAATGGTTGGGCGTGATCAATGTAAAGTGAAGACATTTAATTAACAATTATAAGATCAATCGATTCAATTAGAAATACATTTGAATGAAAATAACATTTAATTTAAATAAATGCCTATAGCATTTTAATGGAATGAATTTTAAGATTTTTTTTCTTGATTAATATGTAAATATGATTGATTGAATGACAAATGAAGTTGTCAATTCAATGATATAGTGAAGGTTTATATGTCTACACCAAATGGTATCAGAGCTGGTTGTCTTGAGTGTGTAGACAAACCATCAAGCATGAGGCAATCTACACCAAAAATTGTGGGTGAGGACTTGAGAGGATTGTTATAGAGAGCAAAGTGGAATGTGAGAATAGTTAAATTCAAAAAACTTCCAAGATGACACCTTGAAGAGGAATGCATAGAATAGAGGAGGTATTGCAACGATTTTGTGAAATAATAAGGGATGATGTTAGAAATAATGTAAGAAACGCTATAAGAATCACTACTGGAAGCACAAGAGATCCTATGTGTGAAGAAGAAAGTGAATTGGAAGGGAAATTAAGAGACGATGAATAGCCAAAGGATGTTGGATAGGAAATGTTTTTGAGGGTTCTTTCAAGAATTGTGAAGAGCAACAAAATGAATGTGCCCAATTTTTTTGGAACATTAAATTCAAAAGAATTAATTGATTGGATAGGAGAGCTGGAAGAGTATTTTGAATTAGAGGAAATTAGAGATCCACAGAGGGTAAAGTTAGCCCAAACAAAATTAAAGGTGCATGTTGTGTTGTGGTGGAAAGAATTACAAAGAGAACATGTAGTGAATGGAGACCCCAAAATAACAAGGTTGAATTAGATGGTGACCAAGTTGAAAAATTTATTCTTGGGGATTATGAAATGGAGCTATTCAAGAAGTTGTAGTATCTAAAGTAGAAAGAGATGAGTGTAAAGGATTACATGGAGGAGTTTTACAAGTTGACCATTCAATTGAGAAGGCATAAAATTGATAGGGAAAGGATAGCCCAGTATCTGAATGGTTTATAATTTAATATTCAAGATGAAAAGAGTATGTTGAAGATTACCTTAGTAGAAGAAGCATACCAATATGCATTGAAGGCTGAGGAGAAGTTGATGAGAAGGAAAATAAGTACCTCTAGAAGTCGTGGAAGATTTTTTGCAGAGAAAAGAAAGTGAAAATCAGCAAAGGAAAGTAGATTGAAGAAGAATCCAAGCCCAAATGAAGTAAGGAAGTGGGACAAAGTACAAAAGAAAAAGTGTTTCCAACAAGAGTATGTGGTAGCAATAGTAGGGGTTTCCTTCATAAATGTTTCTAGTGTGGAGAAGCTAGTCATTGTGCTTATGAGTGTCTGCAAATACAAGAAGATAACAAAAGGAGTGCATTAAGAAATCACTTGGCACAAGAGGATGAGAAAAGTGATGCATCCCTGAAAGGTGAAGAATTGAAAGAAGGTAAATCTCTCATGATGAGGAGAGTGCTAGTTATTCCAAAGGGAGTTGAGGAGGAACCATCCCAAAGAAGGTGTCTCTTTTGAACTATGTACAAGGCTAGAGGTAGGTGTTGCATAGTTATATAGTAGATAGTAATAGTATAGATAACCTAGTTTCAAAAGAGATGGTAGAAAAACTAGGTTTGAAAAGGTGTAAGCACCCTATTCCATATAAAATTTCTTAGTTGCAAAAGGAATATGAGATGGATGTGAATGAGTAATGTTTGATTAATTTTTAGATTGGTTCCTGTAAGGATGAAGTGTTGTGTGATGTAATGCTTATGAGTGCTTGTCATGTGTTTTTGGGAAGGCCATGAAAATTTGACAAGGAGGCCATTTAAGTTCATTGCAACAATCTAGTAAAGAAAGTAGCAGCCCAAAGGAAAGTGGTAGTTAGAAAAGTGTATTGAGTGTTGAAGTTGATGAAGAAAAGAAGAGTGGAAAAGGAAAGACTCCCATGAACAAGGAGAAAATTTGGATTAAAAAAAAATGTATAATCAATGTTCCATGCATCTCCAAATGTTCTTGAGTTTAGAAATTCATCCAACTTACTCAATGTGTTTGATGTAGGAGCACCCAAGAAAATTGGTGATCCTTCATTGCTGATGTAGAGGGTCAGGGTCTTTGGAAGAAAAACACCAAGTTACAAGACTATCAATGGTTCACTCACAACCTTTCAACTAGACACCAACCTGAAGATAAGGCCTCAACTTTACATTCATGGCCTATTTGTTTCCCTTGTGGTTCCAACCCATTGGAATGATCTCAAAAGACTCAACTTAACCTGAATCAAAAGGTTCTCAAGCCCTAACGCTCTATTTTGAACAAAACTCACCTTTGCTGCTCAACTAGCCTTCTAGCCCTATTAGGCCTTTGGCGAAGGATTCTTGACTTTTTCCTCAAACTTTGCAAATGAAACTCCAATCTAATGATTGTTTCAGATGTGTTTTGTGATGGAAAACAACATATCAACTCCTTGGCATCACTTGTTTTAGACAATCTTTCTTCAAACCCTGCTGTTTCCTCAAAACTAGGCCTAATTAGCCCTATTTTTCAAAACAACCCCTCTTTAAATTTGTCCCCTGACCTTGAAACTCTCAAAAGTCTTCCAAAACACTCCCAAACCAAATATTTTCAGACTTTTAATCTTCTATGTTACCCTTAACATTCCCAATTACAAAACCCTCCTTAAACTGGCTTAAAACTAGGGCTTTTTGATTCTAGGTCTTCCAAACACTTCCAAGTCTTAATTTTTGAATTTTCACCATTAATTCAACATTACTCAACTACTGCAACTCAAAAATGTACCTCTTGTTAAGGCATATTCTCCATTGCTATACCCTAGGGTCCATCTTCATGCCTTTTCCTTTGCTAGTTCACTGTGCACACGTTAGTTTTCCTCTTTCCTGCACATTTCTTTGTTAGTTTCTTATGGCACAAGTAAAATGTGATCCATTTCATAGGTTTTCAGTCAAATTACTCCATGAAATGGATCATTCAATCATTAAAACTCTCAAAACAAAGCAAAATCTATATTTTCCTGTAGACAGTCAGCCAAAAACGTGCAAGAATTTGATTCCTATTGCCTTTCAGAGCATACAAAGGTTTGAAATCATGTAAATACCAGTCCTTAATCCATCTCAATGAATCAAACTTCAATAGGAAATCAATAGACTACCAAAAAGACACAAAAAAATGCAAAAAAACTGTAGTTTACTGCTTTTCCTGAGAACAGTCTGTACAACTCTTCTTCAAAAATGACCAACCCCATACAAATGAATATTTTAGGGTTATAAACCCATTCTCCAACTGATCCAACCGAATTGGATTGATTACAATGCTTATTAACTCTAAAACACTCAAAACTCTCTTTCCCGCCTAAACTGAAATTCAAAATTTTGAAATGACAAACTTACCTTTTATTGATTTATACTGACCAAAAGCTATCTAGACTTTAATATCTAACCATAATTGATCTAATTAGAACATCATAAACCTACCTACACCTCTTGGACACTATTGGTCCACTTACAAGATTCTTTTGTCCTATGGTCCTTTCAGGACCCTTAGAACTTTTAACATTCTCATTACATTTATTCATCTCAAATGCCATTATAGGCTCCAAAAGGTCATAATTGATGTTTTGACTTGCTTGAAAGGTCCTCCTAACCCTTGCACACTCCTGATCATTGAAGAGCTCCTTGAAGGTCCTGGGTGCTCCTGCACCATTCTCCCCGAGAAAGAAAGAACTCTTGCCCCAAGAAGTGTCCCATGTGTTGCCACCAAAAGACATTTTTCTCTTATGTGTTTTCATCTTCCAATGAGCAGGTATGTAGTCCCCCAAAGTCACTGTCTTTCTCTTCTTCCAATCTGCATTCTTGACAGAATCAAAATATGGATTAGTGTGTCCTCTTTGCTGCTTGCTAACAATAGGTTCTTGTGCCTTGCTCCTGCCCTCATTCCACTGCCTCTTTTGTGAAAGAACTCCACCATTATCACCCTCATTTATAGGGCATTCAATGCCTCCAACCCTGATACTATCTAAATCCCACAAAGTCTGATTTGAAGGACTGTCCACCTCATAACCCTGCTGCAACTTGTCTTTTTTCAGCCTACCAATGCCTTCCCCTGTTTCACCCTGCTTATTCACCTGCAAACTCTTCTCAAAACAAATCACAAAACTATCATTAGACTGCTCCAAAGGAAAAGGAACCAACTGATATCTAACATCTCCTTTGTGAACCAAATATGTGTTAAGAAATCCATCATGCAATGTCCTTCTAGCATACTGCCATGGCCTTCCCAAGATGATATGACCACAAGTCATTGGAATGACATCACAAAGCACCCTATCATGATATGAACCAATTGAAAAATCAACAAAATCTCTCTTACCAATCTCTACATGCTGTCCTTGAGTTACCCAAGTGGCTTTGTAGGGAGTTGGATGATCAACAGTTTCAATCCCTAACTTGGTTATCATATCAAGTGAAACTAAATTGCTATGTGACCCTGAATCTATGAGCAATCTGCATATCTTACCATGACTGAGACAATTTGTTTTGAAAATAGTTACCTTTGGTTCTTGATGAAGTCTTTCTCCTTGCTTGATCATAAGAAACTCACCATCAGTCACAGGGTCTGCAATGAATGTTTTTGGTTCCTCCTTCTTGTCTTCTTCTTCTTGTACCAAGTTAGCTCTCCTAGCTCCGCCCTTATTAGATTGTTCCCATTTAGGAAATTTGAAGGAAGGATGCCCTCGTTCATTGCAACTGAAACACCTACCTGTGAATGGGCCTCTACCTTGTCCAATCTCCCAGGAGGCATCCACCTTTGATCAGAAAATATCTCTTTGCCTTTGTCATTGCTGCTCTTATCATTGCTGCCTTGCCCTTGTTCTCTATTACCTCTACCCCTGTTTGAACTACCTCCTCTTCCACCATTGCTTGATCTTTCTTGCTTCCTCTTCACCTTTTACTTAGCTCTAATGGCCAATTGAAAACATTCTCCTAATGTCCTTGGAAATTGCAAACCAATCTCATCTTGTAAATTGTATCTCAAGCCATTGATATACCTGGCCATTTTCTCATCCTCTTTCTTCTATAACCTCCCTCTAATAACTCTGCTTGTGCTCAAGATAGGACATCACATCCATGTTCCTTGTTTTAAATTCGCTTCATCCTTTCACATGAATGGTATAATCAGGGAATTGCTTCTGACCACAAATTCTTCATTCTTGCCCATGTAGAGACATTTTCCAATCCTCTAGCCATCCTATCATTCTGGAAACTTGTCCACCATGTCAATGCTGTGCCTCTCAACTTGGTTTTAGCAAACTTGACTTTCCTCTCTTCATCCATCTCCTCAAATTCAAAGTAGTTTTCCATGGCATCAAGCCATCCCAATACCTCCTCACTATCCATCTTCCCTTGATAGATAGGCAAGTCTATGTGACTCTTCCCTCCATGACCCTGTACTGCCTTCAATAACCTCACTAACCTCCTTTCCTCAGGGTCCTCTGTATCATCAGCTTGTTGTTCCTGATTTACCCTCACATGCTCTTCATCCTCTTCATTGTTTCTTTATTCGAAATTCTCCCATTGATCCTTTCCATTTCTCTTTGCCGCTTTGTTCCTCTCCACTTCACTTAACTTTCACTGATTTTGTGCTATTGCATTCCAATCCTTAAAGACCTACCACCGCGATACCACTCATCGGTCTTAAAGAAAGTACCCGTTACAAGATCATCACCCACCTGGCCAACCTTTTCAACTACACCAACTGGCAGGTTCTTTAACTTTTGTATCTATGATGATGAGCCTCTTTAGAAACGAAACCATTGAATGATCTCAAAGGACTTAACCTAACTTGACTCAAAAGGTTCTCAAGCCCTAACCCTCTGTTTTGAACAAAACTCACTTTTGCTGCTCAACTAGCCTTCTAGCCCTATTAGGCCTTTGGCGAAGGATTCTTGACTTTTCCCTCAAACTTTGCAAATGAACCTCCAATCTAGTGATTGTTTCAGATGTGTTTTGTGATGGAAAACAACATATCAACTCCTTGGACATCACTTGTTTCAGACAATCTTTCTTCTAACCCTGCTGTTTCCTCAAAATTAGGCCTAATTAGCCCTATTTTTCAAAGCAACCCCTCTTCAAATTTGTCCCCTAACCTTGAAACTCTCAACAGTCTTCCAAAACATTCCCAAACCAAATATTTTCAGACTTTTAATCTTCTAGGTTACTCTTAACATGCCCAATTACAAAACCCTCCCTAAATTGGCTTAAAACTAGGGCTTTTTGATTCTAGGACTTCCAAACACTTCCAGGTCTTAAATTTTGACTTTTCACCATTCATTCATCATTGCTCAACTACTGTAACTCAAAAATGTACCTCTTGTTAAGGCAGATTCTCCACTGCTATACCCTAGGGTCCATCTTCATGCCTTTTCCTTTGCTAATTCACTGTGCACATGTTAGTTTTCCTCTTCCCTGCACATTTCTTTGTTAGTTTCTTATGGTACATGTCAAATTTGATCCATTTCATAGGTTTTCAGTCAAATTACTCCATGAAATGGATCATTCAATCATTAAAACCCTCAAAACAGAGCAAAATCTGTATCTTTCCTGTGGACAGTCAATTAAAACGTGCAAGAATTGATCCCTATTGTCTTTCAGAGCATACAAAGGTTTGAAATCATGTAAATACCAGTCCTTAATCCATCACAATGAATCAAACTTCAATAGGAAATCAATAGACTACCAAAAAAGACACAAAATAATGCAAAAAATTGTAGTTTACTGCTTTTCCTAAGAACAGTCCGTACAACTCTTCTTCAAAAATGACCAACCCCGTACAAATGAATATTTTAGGGTTATAAACCCATTCTCCAACTGATCCAACCGAATTGGATTGATTACAATGCTTTATTAACTCTAAAACACTCAAAACTCTCTTTCCCGCCTAAACTGAAATTCAAAATTTTGAAATGACAAACTTACCTTTTATTGATTTATACTGACCAAAAGCTATCTAGAACTTTAATATCTAACCATAATTGATCTAATTAGAACATCATAAACCTACCTACACCTCTTGGACACTATTGGTCCACTTACAAGATTCTTTTGTCCTATGGTCCTTTCAGGACCCTTAGAACTTTTAACATTCATTACATTTATTCATCTCAAATGCCATTATAGGCTCCAAAAAGGTCATAATTGATGTTTTGATTGCTTGAAAGGTCCTCCTAACCCCCCACACTCCTGATCCTTGAAGAGCTCCTTGAAGGCCCTCGGTGCTCCCCGCACCAATTGCCCAAAAATAATTTCTTTTTATTTTTCTCAATTTTGGTGTGTGGTCAATTTAATGGATTGACAACTATTGGATGCAATTTGCATTTGATTCATTTGAAGATCATTGATGGCTAAATTAGAACATTATTCATATTACTCGTTGGAAACCATTTTCCATATGAATCTAATTCAAATTTCATTTACCTAGTAGTGATAATATGATGAAATTTAATCATTATCTTTATTGATATTAAAATATGTAATATAAGGATGTTTGGGAAGGGGGGTGGTCGTGTAACTTATGAAAGGTAAATAAAATGATCTGCTAGTCAAAGGATGGAAGACATAACAAGAATTCCATGCAAATATCATTCTTCCAAAAAATGCATAATAAAGGAGATGTGAGGGGGCGCCTTCCATAATAAAATCAAATGAAAAAATTATGAATGTTGAAAAGATCGATTAGAGGGAGAAATGAAGGGGCACAGTTGTGCAAAGAAGAAATATAATGCCATTTTGAAAAATAAAACACACTTGGAAGAGTTTTCAAATTGAAAAAAAAAATTCCAATGAAAGGGGGGTTGTGAGCAGTAACTAGGAAGGTTGTAGACGCTGAGGGTGATTCCTGTAGTGCTGCATGGAGAATAAGAAAATCAATAGAGAGGTCGTTGATGGAAAGAGAGGGCAGCCCAATAGTTATGGAAGAGAGTGGTGCCATGTTTAAATGAATTTTGAGAATAGACATCAACAAACATTAATGGTAGAGAGGTTGAGTTACAGTGTGAAGATGAAGATGTTTGCAGACGAATGGTTGGGTGTGATCTGTGAAGACACATTTAATTAAGAATTGTATGATCATTTGATTTAATTAGAAATATATTTGAATGCAGATAGCATTTAATTTGAAATAATATGCCTGCAGCATTTTAATGAAATGAATTTTAAGATTGTTTTCCTAATTAATGTGTAAAATTTGATTGATTAAATGACAAATGAAGTTGTCAATTAAATGATATAGTGGAGGTTTGTGTGTCTACACTAAGAAATGTTTTTAGAACTTTCAATTTATTTTATCATGGTTTTTACCAAACATGAAGTTATTTTCTCATATTTTCAGTAGCTATTTTGATAAATATTAGATGAGTTTGGGATACATGTTTCATATCACTATATATTTTATGATTGTAACCAACCTTGCTTAACCAAGCTAAACACCATTTTTTCATATTGGGGAGAATATTTCTAAGTTGTGCTATTAATTCGGTGTTTAATAAAAAGTTCTTCCATGATTTAAAAATATTTCTTTGAAGGTTGCATTATATTTGTGGCACTATGAGTTATCTAGTTAAGAAAATATGGATATTATTTGTAGACCTATCTATCCATTGTTGAGGGTAAAGTGTAGGTAAATGTTTATATTTTTAGTTTATTTTCTCTATAACTCCTCTTTCATGCCTTATCTTTTGTACTTTTAAAGATCTCCCTACTTTAGGATTAGATTAGGATTTTTTTAGCATGTATAGTATTGTTATAGAGTTTAAATTTCTTGAATACAAGTTGATATATTGTTGGTTTAAGAAGGAAAAATAACATTTTATGGTAATATATGTTTATATTAGTTTGATAAAGAATTGCTAAAATTAGAAACTAATTGTTTATGCAATTTAATCTTTATTTGTTAATAAGTTTATCAAAATTTTGTAGCCCCTTGTTGAAACATAAAATTTTAATAAACAACTAAGTCATCTTGCAAGGCCAAGAACTAACTATAGATACCTAAAAATGACTAATGCATTTTTTTCTTATTATTTCATCGTTACCCTCATCATTCCTTCTATCTATATTAATTAAATAACTTTTAATTATAGAATTAAGCTAATATTTTTCTCTTTTTATCCATAATAATTAAATATTTTATATTATTTAATTAGCTTTATCTTTTTATCATGTGTTTATATTAATTAAATAATTTTTTATTATTTAATTAATTAATCACTTATCATTTTCTCTCCAACACTAATTAAAATTAAAATTTAATTTATTTTAATTTTTAAAAATTATTTAATTAGCTAACACTCCTCTTTTCATCCATAATAATTAAATAATTTGTAATTATTTAATTAATTCATCACTTATCATTTTGCCTCCAACATTAATTAAAACTAAAATTCAATTTATCTTTGTCCTCCATAATCAAATAGTTTTAAAAGCTTATTTAATTAGCTAACACTCCTCTTTTTTTTTTCTTTTTTTTTTGGGCAAACTGCTACCAAAGTGGGTAGCACACTTATATTAAAATCAGAAAACTTACATCCATAGAAACCTTGCTTTAGCCAAATAAGCAAAAAGACCTAACACCTACACAACAAAAATAGATTATACATATTACTCCGCCAAAGAGGAATATTTAGAATGACCACCTTCCTGACTGCCAAAGACCCTTACATGCCTTGCTCCGATACCAAACCTTTTCGCCGGCTGGCCATAAAAAGAACGATCGGATTGAAATCCCTATGTAGCCTCCAATCCAAATCCTCCAACTCGAAGAAAAGCAGTAAATAGGGACCAATAGGCAGAATGTTCCACTACCCCAACATTTTGGAATGCCTCCAACATAGCAGAAACTACCCAGCGCTGGTCCATTTTCTACCACAACCTTCCAGCGACAGGCCAACAGAGAGCCACAAATTGAACTTACTTGCAGGCCTCAAGAACACTACCCAAACTTTCCCACAAGCCTAAATTCGCCGAACATTTCAACCTCATAGTTTGGAAGACTGCCTCGTTGGCCAGAGCGTCAGCAATAGAATTTGCTTCCCTATACACATGTCCCATCGAGAATTCCTCCAAGAGGTCCAATAAAGGAGCTATTTTGTTTACCCAGCATGACAGCTTCCAACTTGGGGCTTGCCTTAGGCTGACTACCCGAACCACCACTTCTGAATCGCCTTCTACGTCAAGCTTCAAAAGATTATTATCCACACAATATTTAAGCCCTTCAAACAACGCTGCCACCTCTGCATCATTATTCGAACCATCCTGGAGTTTAATCGAAGCAGCCCACACCACCGCACCTTCCCAGTTTCTTATCACAAACCCAGCACCTAAGGGCCCCGGGTTGCCCTTTGAGGCCCCGTCGAAGTTTAGTTTCAACCTGCCTCTTGGGGGAAGCAACCATCTCACCCCATCCCGCCGCCTACTCTACTTCATCAAATGAGCACTTCTTAACTTTAACTTTGGCCAATTCTTCTCCATTTTCCTATCCCATTTTGAAAAGAAATTAAACTTGTAACTTTGGGATACAACATTGAAATGCTCCACTATACCACTTTCAATCTTTTGAAACACCAACATCACATCTGAGGACTTCCCATTAAAAATTCGGTTGTTTCATTCACGCCCAAGATGCCAGACCACCATTGCCGGAACCTCCTGCCATAAACCAGCATAGGCAGAACCCAAACCCACCTGTGGCCATGACTTGAACACCTCCTTAATCTCCTGATGAAAAGCACTGCACCAACTCAACTTTTCACACACAAATTGCCAACAACTCTGCGCAAAGTCACATCCAAGCAACAAATGGTTGGTTGTTTCCTCCGCCACCTCACACAACGGACATCTGAATGGACCAATGATACCAATCCGTTTCAACCTTTCTCTAGATAGGATACGCCCATGCATTGCCAGCAAAGCAAAGGCTCCTACTTTAGGGAGAACAAATTTACCCCACAGTAGGGCCTTCGGCCATTCCTCTTCAAAATGTTCATTTTCCAAAACCTTGTAACCCAATCTGGTAGAGAACTCCCCTGAACTCGCGCACACCAGCTGAGAGAATCACTTTCCCCTAAAAAAGAGACAAGCCTTTTCCCCAGTTCTTCTAATACAAGAGCTCTTGTCCCTCCTTCAACCATTTCAAAAAATTTCCATTCGAATCCCCACCTTCCCCGGGCTCTACTCAAGATTACATAATCAACCACTCTTTCACCATAAGCCATTGACGACAATTGGATTGCTTCTTCAACGTTTGGCAATGAATCCATCGTAGGATAACCATTCCACGAATCATGCCAGAAAGACACCTTCGACCCATCTTTAATTATCCATGAGAGATGATTTGTTATTAACTTCCTGTTCCTTAGCACAAAATTCCACATAGCCGACCCTCTTTGCGGATTGGCAATTGTAAATATCCAATCTGGCTCAGCCGAATCTAAATACTTTGCTTGAAGAATTTTTGCCCAAAAAGACTTAGGATTTTTGTAAAGTCTCCATGCCAATTTTGCCCCGAAAGTCTCATTATGCAGCCTTAAATCCTTGATTCCCACTCCGCCCGCCTCCTTTGGTTTCATAAGAGAATCCCAACCAAGTAGAGGGATACAATCCCTAGCCTGTGGCCCATCCCACACTAACTTCCTTTGGCATGCCATTAAACGGTTGGCCACCTTCCTCGGCATTTCCAAGCATGCCATCATATACACTGGAATTGCTGCTAGCACTACTTTGACCATTGTGAGACGCCCAGCATATGTGAGCCACCGCCCTTTCCAGGAGTCAACCTTTGAATTACATTTATTAACAGTCTCCTCCCATAGGCCCGTCTTGATCTGACCTGCAAACAATGGAACCCCGAGATACTTTGAAGGTAAACTTTCTTTTTTGAAGCCTAGGATAGCTTGAATACACTGCTGCAACACTTTCCTCGTATTAAAGAAAAACATGCTTGATTTTTCAACATTAACTTTTTGCCCTGCTTCCTTTTTGAACACCTCAATCACCTCCTTCATTTCCTTAGCTTCATCTACTGAAGCTTTTCCTAAAAAAAGTGTATCATCTGCAAAAAATTGGTGTGAAACAGTTGGAACCTCTGGAGCAATCTCCACCCCACGCCACCTACCACTTCTTACCTTGTTCATAATGAGCCTGCTCAAAGGTTCCATCATAATTGCGAAGAGGAAAGGCGAGATTGGATCTCCCTGTCTTAACCCTCTCGCACCACAAAAAAATCCACAGGTAGTGCCATTTATCAGGACCGAGTATCTCGGCGATGAGATACAGCAAAACACCCACCTTAGCCACTTCTAACTGAAACCCATGCACTCCATTACCTTAATCAAGGTACGCCATTGAACCCTATCATAGGCTTTACTTAAATCCAATTTCACCATCATTCCTTCTTTATTTAGTTTCTTTAGAGAATGAACCGCTTCATGAGCCACAATGATGCTATCAGTAATGTTACGACCTGGAACAAAGCCACTTTGTTCCTGAGACACCACCTTCGGTAGAATAATTTTCAAATGGTTTGCCATTACCTTTATGATTATTTTATAAATTATATTACATAGTGAAATGGGCCTGAAGTCAGCAAAATTTTTGCAAACATCTTTCTTCGGGATTAGCGCTATATTTGTGATGTTGAGATCCTTCAACAAAGTTGTTTTCCTTCGTGATTCCTCCACCACCCCTACCACATCAGCACCGAGAAATTCCCAGCACACTTGATAAAAAAGGGCACTGAATCCATCTGGCCCTGGCGATTTCTCTAGTTCAAATTCAAAAACCACCTTTTTAACTTCATCTATTGACACCTTTGCTTCCAGCATTACATTATCATCCTGCGAAACCACCCTTTGAATACCTTCGAGCATACATTGGGATATATTTTCTGCTAGCCCCGCACCTCCCAACAAATTTTTGAAATAAGCAACACCAATACGTTGAACTTCCTCCTCAGATTGGTATAAAGAGCCATTTTCATCTTTAATCATGCTTATACTATTCCAACTCTGCTTGATCTTGGATGAAAGATGGAAAAATTTAGTATTTAGATCACCTTCTTTTAACCATGACTCACGCGATTTCGCCCTCCAATAACATTCCTCCCGGGCTAGTACTTCACTATAGTCTTCAAGCAGTTTCTTCTCTTCCACAAACTCTCTAATTGTCATTCCATCTCTTATTACTTTATCGCCAAGAGATTCCAGTTCGCATTCCAACCTTTCTTTTTCTGCAAAAATGTTTTTGAAGACATCTCTATTCCATTGCTTCAGGTTTTCCTTCATCCTGATTAATTTTTTATGAAAAAAAAACATTTTCGTCCCACTCCAAAGAATAGGCTCTAACCACCAGGCTTTCATTTGATCTATCAACCCCTCCTTTCTCAACCACATTTTTTGAAATTTGAAATTTCCTTTTCTTGAAATTTTCTCTGATGCCAGCTGCAATTCCACCAGGAAATGATCTAATATGAAGATTGGCCTAACCGATGCCTTCGGAGGATTACCAACTTGCAGCCAGTCTTCTGAAACTAGAAATCTATCTAGTCTCTCTACAATGTTAGTAAAGCTTGATCTCCTATTATTCCATGTAAAAACACCATTTGTTGTCTTTATATCAATTAAATTGGATGAGACAAAGAAAGAAGCAAAGTCTTTATGTGCCTGAGAGACTTTCCTACTGCCTCTACTCTTTTCACTCAAGTAAGAAATTGCATTAAAGTCCCCCCCAACAATCATATTAACTTGATCAATTTCTTTTAGCAGAGCCTCCCAAAGGACTTTTTTATCTTCAATTTTAATGGGCCCATAGACATTTAATAAATTGAAAACTTTCTTATCAGATAAGATTGTTACCTTAGCTTTCATCCAGCAATGACTTTTTGCATAAATCTCTACTTCTACGCAATTTGGATTCCACATAATTCCAAGACCTCCTGCTGGATCCTCCACCTCCATGAAGGCACCTTTCCAAATTTTACAGGCTTTTAGAAAGGAATCTACTTCATTTACACCCAGTTTTGTTTCTTGCAAAATAACTACTTCTACATTTTGAACTTCCAACTGGCGTTTAACCAGTTGCCTCTTGTTAGGGGCATTTAAACCCCTAACGTTCCAGGTGAGGATCCTCATTTCCGTCCAAGGGAGGGACATCCTCCCTTGGATCTCGTCATGTATGTCCTAATGGACGATTGGTTACTTTTTTGGCCCTCTTCTTTACATTTTTGTTTCAATGATTTCCTCCCAACTTTAGAGGACGATGCTTTTGCCGTTTGACAAATATGGCGATCTTCCAAGATATCCAAAGTATCCTCCTCTCTACTATTGACTGTAAAGCCATCGTTTGAGAGAGCATCCTCCAGTAATTCATTCTGCATTGGGTAATCTAGCAATAGTGGTGATACTTTCGGACTTATTTCACCCTCTTCCAACTTCTCATTAGAATCCGGAAAAACCGTTTGTAATGGAACGAACAAAGCCAAATTCCTACTGCCTTCTGGGATTTCTGCTCTGTCATTTTTTGTCTCAACTTCTTCCCTTTTTGGATTTTGCTGCACTTTTTTATGCCACATCCTTCTTTCCTGCCTCGGAAAAAACTTACAGTTTTCCTCAGAATGATTCCGCCTTCTACACTTCAAACAGAAAAAAACTGGCTTTTCAATTTCTAACTATTGCTTACAGGGCTCCCCTTCATTTTCCAGGGTTATTTCTTTAGGAATTTCCCGTATTGATATAATCTTCAGTCTTGCGTAGATCAAAGATTCGCCATTTCTCATGTCAACGTCTAGAACACGCCCCAATGAGTTCCCGATTTGTTTTAAACAATTGCCTGACCAATACTCAAATGGCAAATTATAAAGCCTTATCCAAACTAGGCCTTCCAGAGGGTTAAAAACTAAAGGATTAAAGTTTCTTCTCCATTTTTTCACGAACAAGAAAGAATTACCATTCCGCCAAATATCCTTTTCGAGCACTTCATTTCTTATTGATTCCTCCTTGAAAACAACCACAAAGAAATTCTTAGGCATGAAGTTGATGACCGGTTCTCCCGGCCAGTTTTCTGTTACCCATTCTGCAATCTCTTTCCTTGATTGCCTCTTTCCCAAGAAACAGGCAATAACTGCCAAACTCTTAAAATGCTCTACAACGTCCGCCACCGTGCTTGTGACATCAATTACTTGACAATAGCACCCCTGCAGAAACACTCCTGGATTTACTTCCGCTTTACCTTCTTCGTTCGCTTGCACTCCCTTATCAGAGCACTCCTCCATTTTTTTTGTTATGTGTTGTAATTTTAGCTAACACTCCTCTTTTAAATAAATTAAAAATAATTTATTTAAATTAAATATTTTCCTCTATAATTAAATAGTTTTCAAAAATTATTTAAATGCTAACACTCCTCTTTTAGATAAACTAAAAATAATTTATTTAAATTACATATTTTTTTGTAAAATAAATAAATTAATATTTATCTATTTCTCCAACTATCATTTTAAATTAAATAAATTTTCTTACCCATTGATTTTGCAAATTAATCTCCACCATTAATAAAATGTTAAGTGAAACATATAAATAAGAAGCTTTCATTTCATTCAAACCACCTAGCACTCTTATGATCTTAACATTCTTGTTATCAAAGATCTATCAAGCATTCAAGTATTAACAAACATTCAAGCATTCAAACATTATCAGACATTATCATTGTCATTTATCAAGCATAGGTATTATTTATCTTTGAGCATTTGTCATTATCATTTCATCTTATCATTATTGTTCTTTCATAGTTTGTTACTTTGAAGATCAACCAACAATAGAGCAAATCAATACCTTAACTATGATAACTATGATGACTGTAGACACTAAAAATTGTCCTAGGCCTGTGACTCTTAGATTCTTCATCATTTCCCTTTTCATTCTTCATAATTAAATAATTTTTAATTATTTAATTATTTTCTAATGTCATATGTCTTCTTTTAATTAAATAATTTTAACTATTTAATTAATTCATTTCTATCTTTATTCTTCCTTGATTAATTAAATAAATTTTATTTATTTAATTACGTCACTAATTAAATCCTTTTCTTTCTAAAATTAAATAAATTCCTATTTATTGAATTTCTATGTCACTTTCCACTATAATTAAATAATTATTTTTAATTATTTAATTATTCATTAGCTTTTTCTCTCCTAAATTAAATAAATTTTATTTATTTAATTGGTCCACTATCTTGAATTTTGAATTAAATCATTATTTAATTCAAAATGATTCCTCCTATGTCACATTCTTCTATAATTAAATAATATCTTAATTATTTAATTATCCATTGGCCATCTAAATTAAATAATTTTTATTATTTAATTTCTCCTATCACCTCTTTATCCATGCCAATCTTATCTTCCACATCAAATCTTATCTCTTGACATCTCATTTAATCCTAGCCCTTGATTGAATTATCTCATAATTCAATCTCAATCCTTCATCCTTATCATTTGCCCTAATTTAGCCATAACCCTATTTCATATTACAACTTTTAATCTTGGTCATTGATTAAGACATCTTTTTGGCATCCAATCTCAACCATCAATCCAAATCAGACCTTGTCTATAAATCAACCCTCTCATAAGCCATTAGGGGGGTTGATTATTCAAGTATCCTTATGCTATCTAAATCATTCTTGAATCATTCATCCATTTCTATCTATCATCCTCCATCTATCATCTTCATCTTAATGTTATGCTACTGAATTGAGCAACCAACATATCAAATCTAAAATCAACCAATTCATTCATCATTGCATCTATTTGAGGTATTGAAGATTTGGATCAAGTAATGCATGTTATTGTTTTATCATTTTTATTTATCCAAATTTTTTGCATATACAATGACTTTGTTCATTATCTAAATTCTATATTTTGAGCCAAGCTCTTGAGCTTCATTGCGTGATTGTGAGAGTGTGAGTTTTGTATTTTTTTTAATTTGTGATTCACATTTTCATCATCCACACTAACTATAGAGACTTTGGGTTGATCATTTTTTATTTTGGGATTTGATTCCTTTTAAGAGAGGTGGGATGCCTAGTATTTTATCTAAATTGAGAGGTGAGTCAAAACACCTCTCAACACTACCCAATTTTTGATGACTTTAGATAAGATTGTTCCAATGGCATATAGGTGATGGATGTCTAGATCTACCCATCTTAGATGTTTATTATTGATTTTGGTATATTAGAAGGAATGCATGTGCTTTGAAAGTGTTATATCAACTTATGGTTCTCAAGGTTCTCATTAGTAAATTAGTCTAAGTGAATAGACACTAGCGTTAAATGAGGTAAAACCATATAATATATTGAATATGTTTACTAATTTATAAGATGAATTATAAGCTTTGTGGGATATACAAATATTATTAATGGTCTTATGTGATGAATGTTGTTAAATTTTTTACCTTGTTGCTAATGACAAATAGTATGAAATATTTGTCTCATCATCATAAATGACATTGATCTTAGAAAAAGGATGGACTCATGATATAGTGTGGAATATACCAACCTTTTCTTTTAAGCCAGGGTGTACCTCAAGACTTATATGTTAATTAACCAGGAAAAAGGAAATATGCTTATATGAAGGTTATAATCCCTTCTCTTTTCACTAGTAATATGATGCTATATTGTTCTATATTAAGTTGGAGGCATTTGAGGAGGATAAATCTTGAAGTAAAAAGTATTATATTATCCCAAATTTATTGGAATAGTTTAGGGTTCGGATAGAAAATAATTTTCTGCAGTGAATTGCTGGTGGCGTGAATTTTCCCGCAGTGAATTGTTGGTGGTGAATTTTCCGTTGGTAAATTGCTGACAGTGAAAATTTATTGTTTCTATTACAGGATCTTCTGTAGTTAATGTATTAACAAATATTTGCGTACAACAGACTCATTTTAGATATATTAGTTACAATATTTGTACTGTTCTAACCATCTTTTTTTAGAAGAGCAGAGGAAAAGTAGGCATGGAATGAACAATCTCTAATTGTGCATAACCGTTTGCCATTGATAACGATTGTTCAGCAGATATAATAAGTGCGTTGTTTGCAGTAATACTGAGTGTTAGCAAAAGGAGGGAGAAACTTGTACGCGAAGAAGCGATGGGTCGTTTACTCTTTAGCGTTGCAGTGGCTCTGATTTTAGTAATGAATGGCCCAAAAACTGTGCTTGGAAGTGCAGAGGATATAAGCATTACAGCCCTACAGGATCCAACTTTACCCAAGAAAGCCTTCGAGTCAGCCCTAATACTGGATCAGGAAAGCCAATCAGTCTTAGATTATATTAAGAATCAAAGCTTATATATGGCTGCGAACCCTATAGACTTTTGTGTGGATATTTTCATAGAAGTAAAGGACAATACATCTAAGGTATTGGTGAGGTTGGAAGATCTATCTGGAGACAAGGAAAAAGTAAATGCTGCCCTTGATGATCTACGAAATGTGGAGAGTACTGCAAAGAGATGCTATGACTTCTTGAAACAAGACAATCAAGGGAGGAGAAGAGAATTGAACCCAGTGGTGGAATCAAAGACTAATGCTCTTGTTGAAAAAATCCACGACACTTGGAAACTTCTTATTGAGCTCTCTAGAAATAATAGTTAGTATTATTTTATGGCTTGCACATAGTAGGGTGGACTGATATAAATTTGTGTGAAGTTATCATGAGGTTCCAAATGAATGGCATAGATTAAGACAAAACATGTATGGAATCTACTGAATAAATAAAGGGGCAACTTTTCAGTAGAGGATATGTTCTAATTACAATTATTCGAGATTCATTCTATTTGAGAAGTTATTGCAATATAAATGATCTTATAAAGAAACCTACAATTACTTCATTTATGTGGGATAAACATTTGATTCTAATTTATTTATTTGGGTGACTTACAAAGTATATGCACCAAATCAAATACTAACAATTAACTAATACATATTAGAATGAAGCTTTATAGTATTTTTCTGTCTTTCAAAAATATTTGTCTTTAAATTTTCAATCGAGAAAAGATGGAGAGAATGTTGGTTGGTTAATCTCATATGGTATCTTCAAGGTATAAACACTTCCATTGGAATAGAACCTCCTCAGTAGATTTTGTGTGAAAATACTTTGTTCATTTGTTCAATATAGTGTCTATTTCTAAAATGAGAGACCCCTTATCATCCAATATGGGTAGTTCTATTGGCTCTCATCTAGTATGCCCAATCACTCTCTTGAGGAAAAAGACACTCAAAATATTTAGTGGGTCTTAAAGGAGGGAAGTACAATTTACATGCCACCTCGTCGATGCATTACACCAATTTATAAGGGCCATAGATATTTTAGCCCAACTTATGATCCACATTGTGAAACAAGTCTATGTCCTCTTAAAAGACTAGAGAGATAGAAAGACCCAATTGTCTAATATAAAGGCATGTGGTCATATTTGGTCCACCAACTATTTCATGTAGTTCTATACATATGCCAAATTGCCTTTAAGGACCTTGAAAGTTTTACCTCATCAAGAAAGAAAGTTGTCAACCATTTCAACTCTTAAAGAACGTATAATACAAGTAGCCAAAGGTGAGAGATGATGATAGACAATGTCAAATGGGTTCATATTAGATACATTGTGATAAGTTGTAATATACTACTACTCAATGAGAGACAACTACTTAGCCCACTTGCCTTGTGTCTTAAGCATAAAATAATGTAGGTAGATCTTTAGGATTTTTTTGAAAACTTAAGTTTGGTCATTAATTTAAGGATGATAAGTTGAATTCATGTTCAAGTGAGTGCATTGTAACTTAAACAATTTATATTGGAAGTTACTTGTGAAATTGGGATCACAATCACTAGCAATAGAGTGTGCCATACCATTTAGCTTGAAAAAGTTTTCCAAGAAATGTTGATCTACAACAACAACTATAATGGTGTGTTAAGGAGCAAAAAATAGCATTCATAACTTCAAATAATCAATAATGACTAGAATTTCTTGTTGACCACCAAATTAGAAGCCCAATAATGAAATTCACATAAATATCTACCAAGCCATGTCAAGAATAGAAAGCGGTTGTAGAAACTCTAGAAATTATATGGTTTATAATTTTTCATTAACACACATCACATTCAACCACAAAGGTCATTATATCTTTCTTAAAATCCCAAAATAAAACTCACTTGATAAATTATCATATCTCTTCATAAAACATAAGCAAACTATATTAGGGGAGGAATACTATTTTGTGAGAAACCAAGGATTGAGATAGGAGCCAAGACATAAAATGTAGTCATATGATATCTCAATACTTGTCCTTTCCATTAAAACCTTAGTAGAAGCTAAGGTTCTTGTTCCAACTAGTAGATTTGATAAATTAAATATATTAATTACTTTGGCATTTCTAACTAATCTCTTCCACACATGTGGGTAGCACTAAAATATAAAATGAAATATGTTACTTTCATATTTGTGTGAGAGTGCATCAACCAAAATAGTTTAAAATTAGCATTCATATTGTACCAATCCAATCTAATGAACCATGTGAGTCAACTCTAATTTTATAGTGTTAATTATTGGTTCATGGTCAAAAACATAAACTTTCAACAAATTCTTATTGTTAGGTCAACCCTAGCATTTGATCAATTGAATGTTTGATGTGATAAGGTTAAAATAATTAAGAATATTTGTATGTCTGTTATTATCCTCAAACAATCACACATTAGAATTCTTCATTAAACACCTTCAAATCCATGTTTAGGTAACAACAACAACCCTTGAAGAATAATAATATATTTTCCATCACTTATTATGAAAGTTAATTTAGTTTTTCCTTTATAAGGCAAAAGTAATAATATATTCCTTCCTCATTATTCTCATTAGTAATAATTACATAAACATGACTTGTATTGTCAAATTATATAAATAAATTAATTTAACTAAATAATTTAAAATTTAATATAATGAGCTAAAATATCACTTTTAACTAAATAATAAATCTATTATGCACAGGTTCTCTAGATTTGATGCATGGTCAAATTTAATTGATACTTTTATCTCATTAAGTCGATGTTCCAAGTGGAACTAAAGGTTTGGAAGCCTATTTATTGGCCATCTCTTGTAACTCACACTATTTCCATAAAATCCACACATGAAGAATAAAATCATTTTATCTCTCTTGTATCAATATTCTAAAAAAATGTATTAGAGCTTTTAAACAAGTGGAACACACACAATATTATTACTATATAACAATGTTCATATTTTTCAATATTAGCTTGTTATACCAAACGAAAACTTTATGAACTCTAGGCTTATTTTCATTACCTAGACCCATTATTGAGTTACATATTTCCTTGATGGTTTTTGTATCTATCAAATTAGCTTTTCCTTAGTACTTCAATTTTATCAAGCTAAGAATATTTTATCATATGTTCAAGACAAAATCATGCTCCCCTTTTCCATATCCAATTTCAATGAACTTTTGAATATGTTGAACACCACTAGTTATAACACTATTCTCAATGAATAGAATGTCTTATAACTATTTAAATATGATGTGCATCTATTTGAATACACGATGTGTTGAAAAAATATGATATTTATGCCACATATATTATCATAGAACATCTAAAAGTAACTTTGCACAAACTTAGTAGAATAAGTATTCTCATCATTTATATGTAAGTGATATTCCCTCAATATAATTATAGCTTTCTATATACTCTTAGGACTATGAATTAATTTTATATCTACAAAATAGTAATTTGAATAGAGTTTTAGTAATAATATTGAAATTTATTATGTGGCTTCAATATATAATTCTATGAATATGCAATAGAAATAATCTTACCAAGACAAAATATGCTGACTTGTTCATCTAACTATCAATATTTTGGTATCTATTACATATTCATACACTATCTTTTCTTAAATATTCTCATAAATTTATCTATAGTTATATCTTTACTCACTAACTCAAATCTCTTTTAAACTTTATAGTATTTTACTGTATATATTATTGAATTATATTTTTGAAGACTAAATATTTTTTTTCTAATTACATGTATACTCTTTGTATGCATAAATTTTTAGAAATAAAGAAAAAATCATACATAACATAAAAACTTTCTAAACATGGTTTCTTATCAAAAATATTCATTTTCAATTCCATATAAAATAGTTGAAATAAAATGTCTTGATGATTTAGGTTGAACTTCTATCATACATTCTTATAAAATATTGTTAGTATGTATTTAGCAACACATATGTTACAAAGAATGTAATGTATAGAAAATTTAATACACATGCTACAACAATAGTTAGTGCATGATCTATAAATATTTGAGTAGTGGCATCTCATTATGGATGGGAAGATGGAGATTCAACCTTGTACAAAGGGATTTTTTGTGGTTTCTTTTCGATTGGGATGTTGTCCTTAATACCTTCTCTTGTTTTTGGGACATCATGCTCTCCTTCTCAAGCCTTGGGTGGCCTCTTTTAATCCTCTCACCAATTCTTTCAACCAACTATTTTTTTGGATTCACTTCATGAATCTCCTACTTCATTTTTTGTGTGATTCCTATAATATGAGCATTAGTAATTATTTGGGGAATTTTATTATGATGGATAATTATACACAATTTTCCCTCACACCCTCTACACTTGTATTCTTATGAAATTAGAATTTTCTTCATCTCTCTTGGTAGAGGTTGTTTTACATGTGGTGATAGTTAGTGGTTCCAATATTTTGATTATGAAGCCACTTCATTTTGGTGTTGGTGGTGCTTTGCTACTAGTCACTTGGTGTTAGTTTATCCTCACTTGAAGGTTTCAAATTGCTCCTCATGGTGGAAGAATGAGCTAAGATCAATAAATACTCACTTTGTTGGGTTCTAAGGATGACATTGATTTAGACATTTATGTTAATCCTATTTCTATTAATCAGTTGATTCCTAATCCTCATGTACATTTAATCGTTACTAATTTTCCTTTGATTCCTATGGGTTTTGTGAGTGATCCTCTTGTTGCATCTTGATAAGCTTGGTTGGCATTGATGTCAAAAGTATGTTTGATTTGGTTGTAGTTTGGTTGTCAGTGTTGTCAAAAGTGAGTTGTAGAGTGATTGATTGGTTGCTAGAGTCAAGATGTGTCAAGACATGTGTGACCCAAGTCTCAGTTCATTTGGGGTTCAAAAAGGTGTTATTGTAAGTAACAAATTCATGTCTATGTTGTTTCTATGAGGATGCTCTCAAAGGTGCAAAGTTTGATTATGCATTCCTATACATTTGTAGATATGGTGGTGTGGATCAAAATTTAAGTTTGTGATGTTGTGAAGGTGTTCTATCCAACGTTTCATATCATTAATCCTTTAATAGAGAAATTTTGATGTAACAGACTGTAGGACTGTGTTGCTTGGTGATTGGTTTTAACGTATGTTAGCTTGTGTAAACTTGTTGCTACATAAGGTTGTGAAAAAGATGTATTGGAATGTTCCCGAGTATCTTGTGATGTTTTTTATTTGTCTAAAAGGTGTTTTCAGGCTTCTCCAGGACAAGCTGAGGTCTAGAATGAAGGTGGTGCTAGGTTATACTTTTGCTTGGCCAATTGAGGTATGTTTATGTGGTGCGCCAGGAGTTCAAAGTTATGTAGAGTTCAAGAAGTGTTTGGAGGTGTTGTATGGGTCAACCCAACTCATTTAGAAGAAGAACAAGTAATTTTTAATCTTTCATATATACCACCATTGTTTGAAAGCCGATGGACTATGAGTTTCATGTTTTCCTAGTTAAGGCCAACCTATTTTAAATTTGTGAAGCTGCAGATGTTTTTCATTGAAGATTGATGTTGTGAAGTGTTTAAGACCATGTTAAGCATGTGTTGGAATCTGCAAGGTGTGTTCCTCTTCATAGTGTTACATGTAGTCTATTTGGGTTTTTACCTCCACACGTTTCATGTTGTTGTTTGATTTTTGGCTGATTCGTAATTGTATTATTCTTTGTTGTAGGCTGACATATATAATGTAATAAATGTAATATCATGTATATATTGTAAACCTAGTTGATCTAGAGGTTATGGGATTGTGATGTAAGTTCAAATAAGGGTATGTAATACATTATAATGTGTAATTGAAAGAGAAAAGAGTAGATAGATGGGTGATCCCACAATATTGGTTTACAATTTTTGGCCAAACTAGACACTGAACTAATTTTTTCTAACTAAATCTTCACTTTCGGGCACCTATAGTGGCTAAACCGTGAGGAATTTAAAGATGATGCAGACTAGTGATTTGTGAAATTTTTTCTATAGATTCTAAATATATTTTTTTCAAAACTTTTGGAATCGGATTGCACTTCTTTTTCTATCTCCTTCGAAAACTAGTTTTTTTCAATAAACACCATTTTTAAGGAGTGATGCTCACCATATACAACATAACTTCTTTTCCATGAAGCATAAAATTCTATTTTTTTCGAATTTAGATTTGTAACTATGATATCTAGAGCTTTCATTTGGTTTCATAGTGTTTATTGAATATTTTTTCCTTAATCAAGTTTCGAAGTCAAACTAATTACAATTCAGACATAGGCGAACCATATACAACATAACCTTTTTTGTATGTATCAATTTTTTTTGTTGGATCAAGGACTTCAATATCTAGTGCATTGATATTTGTCAATTTTTTTTGATAATCTACTATTTTTCCACATACATTGCAAAATAGAGAACTTGATTTTCAGTGAAAAACCTACATTCACAAGAAATAAAACATAAATATAATAATCAAATTAAGTTTATTTAAAATTATACTTTTTGGGAAGCTTATAATAAGGACTACATACTCACAAAAAAATAAAATTTAAATGAATTTATTTGATCCCCCAAAATATAAATCAAAAGTAGTTTTTTATCAGTATTTTGATGGGTGTAAAGGAGACTCCGTTATAGGTATGGTTTAAAACTAGCAGGGTTCTATCCAAGGGGGTTTGATCTAAGGTGGTTTGATCAAGCCCTCTTCAATTGTAATCCTTTAAATGGAACTTTTCAAGGCTTAAATCATTATATTTTCTAAAACTATGTGATTTCAGCAAAAATCAGGATCTCCGAGAAAGTGTAAACTAGTATTGTGGGATCACCCAAATCTTGTTTAGATTTAATTTGATCATATCTATGCAATAGAAGGGAAGTGAAGAGTGTGCCTAACTGTTTGTTGAAGGCAGTGAGGCAAAGGAAAAACTTCTTAAAGGAGCTAAAAGAAATGAGCTAGTAAGCTGCAGAGAAGACATTTGAAGAAGTTTTAGAAGAGTTGTAAAAGTAGAATTACAATCATAGAAAGAGAAGGGAAAAAGTAGAATTGCAATCATTAAAAGGATTGAGCTTCATTGCAATTTCAAGCACTAGAAGGACTATCATGCTGTAATAATTTCTGATTTTATTCTTAGTTGAGGGAGTAGCTTCTTCCTTAGGTTGTAGACCTAAAGAAAAGTTTGTAGGGAGTTTTTGGTTCCTTGGGAGTGACCCTAAAACCTTATTGTAGGAAGTAGCAACTTCTTTGTTGAACACCCAAAATATTGAGAGGGGGGTGAATCAGTATTCATTGAAATTCATTAACTTCATCAACTTAAACATGTATTCAAAGCATCTCAACCAAATTTTAGTAATGGAAATAAAAAATTAAAGCATGCATCACATCAATGAACATAAGAACACTAGATTTACTTGGAAAACCACGGAAAGGGAAAAACCATGGTGAGGATTAGCTCTCAATATATGATAACTAGCTATAATGCATTTATAGAATGGTGGATTCATTGTTCAAGGATTCGGTGCCAAGGGCTCACTACCCAAATAAAAATAGAATATGAAGAATGACTCACTACCATAGAATGAATTGATTATAATGTATCTGCAACATGCTAATGGTATAGTTCTAGCTAGGCTCAGAAAACTAACTTCACACACTTCATACTTCACCACAATCACACTTCCCACTTCACACTATATCTACCACATCTCATACATTTGATGCTTCCTTTACACAGTAAATTAACCTTGTATGGGTAAGTGCACCAAGCTGTGACACAAAAATGGCTCTTAAGATGCCATTTTTTTTAAATCAGCAAAATCTGATGCACATGAGAAAATGAAGATAATTACACTCAAAATTTGAAGACATAGAAAGAACAAGAGTTGTAGTGCTCCAATTCTAGTTTCTAAGCTACTATTTAAAAAAAACAATGAAGATTAAGGGTTTCAACAAGAGGGAGCCCAAAATAGGTCTTATTTTTATAAAAAAAAATTGCATAGTGTCTGAGGCCCCCCTTTTTCATTAACTTTTTTTTAGAATTTCAAAAATCCAAATGATGAGAAATTAGCTCACACCATGTAGTTTATCCACGTTCTTTCGGATAATTTTTTTAATGAATATATAATATTTTATGAATTTTCGAAGTTGACACATCTTGGAAAGTAAAATTTGAGCGTGCTCCCCCCTAATTTTTTTGAGAACTAATGAAAAATCAATTCTTTTATTTCATCATGTGTAGAATGGAGTCTACTTTAAAAAAGTGTAATTTTTTTCAAGATTTGATGAATGAGTAAAAGTCTATCTTAAAACTAGCACATGTTGGTTTTTAACAAAAAATGGAGGCAATAACAAGAGAAGTTATGGATGAAAACCTTAACATAATCAAAACATTAAAAAAGTTATATATTTAGATAGCTAAGAGAGAGCCTAATGTTATCATAGTTTTTAATAAACTTTCATTGAAAGACGTGCAAACAAGATGGTTAGCACGACCAAAAATATGTGTAAATAATTTGGTATTCTCCTAAGAAAATTGCGTCCATAAGTAGCTCATTTGGCGAGCACCAAATTTGGTGCTCTCCAAATGGGTTGCATTGACAAAAAATTGACTTTTCTTTCTCTTTGTGTCTCTCTCCATCACTTTGATAATGCTTAGAATTCAAAATTTACAATCATTGATGGATAGTTGAGGTTTTACCTTTCACTCCCTCTCTTCCTCCTTCCCTCTTAACCAATACATACCCATTATATCTCTCAGCCCTCTCTAGGTCTCTCCTACAATCTATACCTTGTCTTCCAGCCTTAGGGTTTAATGTATAGGATAACTCCCCATCTCAGGTCTCTTCCTCCCTCTATCCCTCCC